>JAPZDZ010059991.1:13720-28236 GCA_029783805.1 Acanthurus tennentii
TTCCTGTTGCAGCATGAAATGTCCGAACAGGAGGCAAAGCACATTGATGCCTATATTTGTAATCACATTTCACTGAACTCTGATTCACTGTTGTTTTAATTTCTTTTTAAATTTTACCAGGAGAACTATGTTAAGATTAAAAATCGCTCTCTCAAGAATGTCCTAGCCAACACGGTGATCTAAGTGTCCAACAGACAACGAGCGGCCATACATAAATGCAAACATGTGTTATGTGAATCAAAAGACGTAAAATAAAAATAAGCAAATATTTGTCAAAACTGACTACATCACAAAACATATCAGGCAGCACATCTACAGTGAGATGTGTCTTCTTCCAAGGGTTTAACATCATCTTCAAAGTGTCAGATGAGACCAACTCATTAAGTTTCAGGTCTTTTTGTGATTCATTCCAAGGAAAGGGAAAAGTAGCAAACCTAGACGCCTTTTTCCCCACCTCAGTTCTTATCTTTTTGAACAGACAGCAAGAAAAGATCCTGAGACCAAAGATCATAGGTTCCTGTAATATGATGTTTAATGTAGGTCAAAAGGTAAAAAGGAAATAGACCTGAAATAGCTTTGTAAACTAGAGCTATTTAATGATGTTTATGTGTAGACAAAGAAGACCATCAAACATATTAATACAACAAATAATGATGAGTAAGGGCTTTAAAATTAGTGATGAACCTCAAGGCTCCGTGATACACAGTGTCCAGTGCATGTGGGCTTTGATACAAGGCATCAACAACCACTTAATGTTGAAGAATATCTCTACAGTTTTGGGATATACACTTACTTTTTGTTTTATGCTAAACTTTCCCAGTTGGCCTGTTCTGGTATCAGCATTACTGAGGGAATGGCGCAGCAACTTTATGTTTAAAATGAAGTGAAAAATTTTAATATCATGGTCTAAAAATACTCCATAACTGAGGAAACTTCCTGACTTCCAAATAAAGTTTTACAAGAAAACACTGCACTTAAAGTATCAAAGGTACTCACAGTGTTTCATTAAGGCTGTATATGTATAGATACAGCTTTATTCTTGCTATGCGACAGTTAAAAAATATGTGAGAATATTTTCCATATAATTATCAATTTTCAAAACGCCCACACTGGAGTTCCTCCTCAGTGCTGGAGAACTTGCATTAATCAGCAAGACCAGCTTACTATTCCACCGTGTTATTGTATCCAAATCAGTATTAAGATTTCCCTGAATAAATGACAGGCTGTGTTTACTGTCGGCTGAAATCCAAGGTAGTAAGTTCAACAGCATACGGGGACGTAAGATGGTTGAAAACGTGATAACGTATCAATGAGTTGCGCCCAATGTTGAGGTTTACGACAGAGACACAGACTGAACCAGCACATTAATTTAGGAGAGTGAACAAACAGTTTGACTGCAACTACTTATAAGGTGTCTTTTTCAGGAGTTAATGGTCACCATGCAGCCAGTCAGAATCCATTGTTCTCTCAAACCTATGTTATAAACACTAATTTATATTATTTGTTTCTACTCAGAACAGACGAAAGTAAATGGTCCGTACTCTGCCAGAAAGGAAGCAAAAGTTGTAAGAGCATTGCGATGTATGAGGAGAATCACAACAAATGGCTGTTCATCTTATTCAACATTGAGTCAGAGGCCTTTAACATGAAATACCAGTGTGAGTTCACGGTGAAAATAAAAGATCTAGATATCACCAGGACAGGATCGCCAACCACTCTTCTGCAAGGTATGTCAGGATTTAGTGCTTCTCAAATGAATGAAGAAACAAAGTGAAACACAATATTTACATATTTCTGTGATTAAGGTAGTTAACATGTATCTCTTTTCCAGTTCAATGTACAGTTAGTGTGTCCTAAAAAAATTAAAAACCCTTTTAAAAGACAAAATGTCTTTTTTTGTTTTGAATCACTTATACAAAAACTTATCTTGTGACTCAAATGTGATTAAAATTTTTAAAAGTTTAAAGAAGCTTATATACTTATTGTTTGTTGGTTTAAATATTCACCTCCTGGTAATAAAATGGTTTTAAAATTCTTTTCTTGGTCACTGGTGATGTTTTGAATTTTATTTGAAAACTGTGTTTCAGTGTGAGTGAAATCGAAAGGCTGTAACGGTCAAACAAATTGAACATGTATTTGTGTTTAAACGATGTAAAATAATCTTATAATGACTTTTTTTTAGGTGAAAAGGATGTGGCCTGCTTACCTTACCCTACTCCTCCAACTCCTCCTTCTTCTTCTTCTCCTCCCCCTCCTCATTCTCATCTGCTCAGATGGATTCTGATTGGTTTTCTGGCCTTAATGCTCCTTTACAGCTGTGTCATCACCTCCTTCTACATCAGACTAAAGGTGACTATCTGTTTATGGACTGATTGTCTGTTTATCCGAGGAATGTAACTAAGTACATTTACTTAACTACTGTACTTCAGTACAAATTCAAATACCTAGTACTTTTATTACCATAAAAATTATTACCATAAAAATGTACAATATGTAAAATGTCCTCATTTAAATGTCAAAAAACAACTTTATCTTTGCTGAAATTATATTGAGTTGAGAAATAACATTATCCCAAAAGTATCTAACAATGTTCGAACATATACATTTTTGTAATATTAATTTAAGTTACCAGAGGTAACAGTGCGTTTCACTTGGTTGCCTCTCGTAAGGTTTCAAGGTGAGACGAGTCAGGGAGTGAGAAAGGCATTTGGAAAATGTAAAAAAAGGAACCATTTTGCTGCGTAAGTTATTTTGACCCTTGAAGTTTTAGCAACGTACTTTCATACTTTTACTTAATTTACCCATCTACTTACTTACCTAGTCTTTTAAAGGAGAATTCTCACACTTTAGTGTTAAAACTGTAGCTTCAGTCAAGCATCTCAACAGTTTCTCCAGCTCTGCTCACAGTCTCACATGCTGTATGTCCTGGTATCTGTGTGTTTGGCTGTCTATGTGTTACCGTCAATACCCCGATGTACCCACATTCATTTACGCTGGCCATATCTCTATGACTTTTCTCCATTTGTTAAAGAATGGACTTCCAAAAATACCAAATCTTGAACATGTGGCAGAAGTTTAGCTTTTTATTTCTCAGGTTTGGCAATAAACAAATTGTCATCAGAACCGAATAACTTAGGTAAGGTTGGATAGCACACCACTGATGTTCCAAAACATCAGTACAATGGTTTCAGTATTTCTATATTTTCATAAACAAGGCTTAATTAGAGTCTAATTTTGGAGGAATCTTTGAAAAACAAAGTGAATAAAGTAGAATCTGCTTAAAGAAACCCTTGATCCTGTCTGCGTAGCCAAAGTACAGGATTAACACTGGATGTCAATAATATTGCATTGCAAATAAAAAAGAAAACCCAAAGAAATTACTTTTCTTTCTCTGTGTTTCAGATCAGAGAGGGCAGTGACAAAGGCCCTGACAACTCCACCTACGTAGAAATGAGAAAAGCTCCACCAAGGAATCCACCTTCTGGCATTTAATCTGGAGGCTGATTCATCTTTCTTTGACATTGGTTTTATGGTGAATGTAATAAGAAGAGAAAACGTTGACATCCCAGAAAGAAACTGGGAGCGCACATCAAACTTTTTTTTCTTTTTTTGCTTTATGCTGCTGGTATTACATTTTCAAACTTCACATTTGCTTTTGCAGTTTTATGCAATATGACACCATATTACCTGTTACATATAATATATGTATGTGGATATGTACAATTTAAATTAAATAAATTAAAAATGATAATAGTTTTATTATCATTTTAAAAGGCTGTACAATGAAATGCACTCAGTAGTTGTTCTACTGCAAACCAAATGATGTAAATGTATTGATAAATAGTTTAAGTTATTGAAAATAAAAACTTTCTCTTTGCATTTCAATGTGACAGATGAGAGGTCTCTAAAGCTTAAGGACAAAAGCTGTCCTTTTTCCTGGTAGTATAGCTGTGAATACTTCAATATCTCTTTCCAGTGACAGATGGCAGTGAAGGTGCAGTAGCTATGGTGAGTACTGTCTTTTAAAATCCTTTGGGTTTTGCAAGAACAACTCAGCTCAATGATATCAGTTATTCTCATAAAGTGGGTTTTCATCACAGGGTGCTTTCCTGCAGAGCCTTCTTGTCCAGGTCCTTTTGCCCATTTGTGATGTTTCCTATCAAACTGTTTCATTAATGGATGGAGTGCTGAAACTGTGTACACAAATAAAAGTTCAATTACTTCTGTGTGACTTTAGTGAAAGTAGATATTACCGATTGAAAAACCGACAAGAGTAAAAGCAGAAAAGTATCTGACAGGTTTGAAGCAGGAGGGAGCACTCTCCTGTGCACATCATGACTTCACCGGACAGCACTGTACTTTCTTACAGCAGTCGATTTAAACATCCATTTATCTTTATTAGCTAAGGAATTTCCAAGTTAAAATGTTACAACATGATTTTGAAAAACACTAGTTTGATATCATCAAGTGGTCACTGAAACCTTTGGAAGGTCTTAAAACTTTTAATGGATTTAAAAGTTTCTCAGCTGACACAGGCAATCTCCATTGCTCCCAAAGTCCTGGATATTCAGCAGAGTGAGGGGCATCTCTAAGCTCGAGTCTGAGCCCTCCACCTACGGACCTCACAGGAGAGAATTGTAAGATGGCGCACTGTGCAGGACACACAGGTGGTAGGTCAACCTGACCGAATGGCTAAGGATACGCAAATTTCAGCGGTCTCACGCATGCATGCTATTTGAGGGGAATATACCTATGTAGTGCAGCAGGGAGTTCTGCCTCTGCCTTGTAGAACTAGGGTCACAATATTGTAAGCTTTGTAAATGTATCCATTTCCTGTGTTTATACTTAAAACGCCTTGATGTTATGGTTCAACTAACCTAAAGATTTCAGCCTAGTGCACAGTCACATTTATTTGTGCAATGAGAACCTATAGTACAGATATCTGTTGGTGGTTTCTCCGAGTTAAATTACTTAAATTTAAAACATTTTTATTTTCCTCTTCTTCTTATTACCTTTAACCTCTTAAACATTTGTGCAAACAATTTTGATGAAAAATTTGAGCCCTTGGGATCCCAGAAATGGAAATAAATTGACTTAGTGCTTTACTACTGACTTGGTGGTGATAGAGCGCAGTGGATATGCAGCTGGATCACGCATGCTTTGACACATTACAGTGAGTAAGTAACTACTACCAGCTTTTGAACGATGTAAAGGACCGACACAATCGATGATCAGATACTCAAAGCGTTGTGCAATTGCTGGAATAGGGGACAGTGGAGCAGGATTATTATTCTGATTGGGCTTACCTGTCATCTGACATGTGTGACATGATTTAATATACCAGGACACGTCTCTCTTCAACCAAAGAAATATTGTAAAATGTAATTATACATTTTATGAATGCCCAGATGTCCTGACTGGTCATGAGATGTCTTTAGGACCTCATCACAAAACAGGAGCAACAATCCGAAACACTGCCTTACCAATGAAATCGTATCCCTGTGGCAACCATTTCCTTATCAAGAGGTCACCTTGCAACAGATAATCACTAGCTGCGCTTTTCCCCTCTTTAATAGAGAGAACCGATTCAAACAGTGGTTTCAGGGAAGGATCAGTTCTCTGCTCCAACACTAGTTCACTGCGAGATACAGACAACAGTGAGTCAGGAACAATGGCATCCACTTCACTAACCTCCTCTTCAACCTGCTCAGGTTCCCCCTGCGCACAATGGGTGACACGACTCATAGCCTGTGTGGCCGCGCATACAACAGCAGATAAAACAGAAGCTCTAATAGCCTTGTGCAAATCCCACAAAATCCCCATGAATTTATATCTATCTGGAACAACCTTGATTTTCTATTAACAAATAACTATTAATTCCCACAAATGGATTAAATAATGTGTTGCCCTTCTTAAGCACGTTTTTTACAGTCACATCCTGGACTCTTTTATCTACTTTTTTCAAAATATTATTATAAACATTTTCTGAAATATTTTCATTTGAGATTACCCATCAAAATAAAATTCTATAACATGACCTCCAAGCTAAATTTTCCTTCACCAGTCTTAGTTTTACTGCCCTTCCTTGTAAAAACTCCTTTCTTAATCACACACTATAAATTTCAATTTCACAAATCACTATCCATACATACACTACCTTTACATACAGAACTTACTTCACTGAGCAAAAACTGAACTGTAACAATGTGTATTTTTTAAAAAAAAATCAGAAATGTGTTTGTGTTATAAACAGTGTGTTGTAAAAGCTAATAAAACTGCACATTCAGGAAAAAGAGAAAAAACAAGTATTGTTTTAAATGCATTTTTTTTATTAGCAGCATGCACTTGGAGCTTTTGAATTTCAAATTTTGTGTCCCCTTTTTATCAGACAAAAAAATATATCTGCTAATGTTTGGTTGTGAAAATAACTTACACGCAAATTTTAAATTTATATACAGTGCTTAACAAATTTATTAGACCACCTGTCCTTATTTGTCTCAGTGTTTGTCTTTGGTAGGACCTCCAAGGCCAAAGGAGGGGAGTAAGACAAAGGCCTGAGTCGTAGCTACTTTCAAATTTTGCTAGCTTTCCAGAACTACCAACCCTGGCTTTTACATAATTATCTGTATTATCAATAACTAAACATTACTGAAGGCACCAAAAAGGCTCTTAAATCTTTTTTCTTTGTGGTTGAAAAGATGATTGCAGCTATTTATTGTACAGAGAGAAATTTTAACAGACACTGGGAAGTTGCGGAGCAAGTTAATAAATACCAGGACAAAGTACTTTGGCATTCTACTAAGACTCTGCCATTCTATGCAAATTAATTTTAAAGATGTTCAATGCACCTGCCAGCATCCAACTTTGCTTCTATAACACTGAAGAGATTGAGAGGGCCAGCATGTGAGATTTTAGTGGTCATATATTTCTGCTAAGCTATTTAGCTATTTTTGGAGAAGAACAAAAAAATTGGTTGTTCATAGTTAGGAGAGGTGACACAAAGAGACAAATCGTAGGATAAGGAAAAGTGTGATTAGTTTACTCATGAGGGGTAAGATACAAGATCTTAATTTAGATGAACAGTTAGCAGTTCAAATTTACAATAACCTGCCATTTTCTTACCTTAGTTTTCAATTTAATTCTTATTTTCAAAAGATTTAAAATAGATTACCAACAGTAGTAGCTTGGTATGAAAAGACTTATTCACTCACTATTATAACATGTTGTTTTCATTTTGTGCATCACTTGATTCAGCAGCACAACAAATATTTACCTTCATTGAAGATGCTACTCATTGACTTATCAGACAACATTCTAGGCTGGCCTTAAAAATATAATTTTTTTTTCAATCTCACATTTTCTCTACAGCAAGTTGGAAAGTACTAGATTTGGTCTGGAGTATTTTAAGTGTTACAATGAGTTTGATTGATTTTCTGAACCAGGAGTAGAAAAAGACATATATGACAGGATTAAGACAGGGGTTAAGAGAGAACAGACCTGATATAAGAGTAAAAGATATACCATTTATCATGGTGTCCTGGCCTGTAAGTGCAACACAAAAATACGGGCAAACACATATGAGAAACACAGCGACAACAACACCAAGAGTAATGGCTGCTTTTATCTCAGATTTCTTAGGGGTGGCTTTCTTTGAACAATGGACACTGACAGTTACAATGTGGAGCCGCATGGAACGAGCCTGAGACACAACCACCACAAATATTCTCATATACAGAACTACAATGACAGTGACAGGACCAATAAATGATACAAATATGTCAATAAGTCCAGCAACATGATTAACAACAATCACACACTGTCCAATGCAGGAATTATACCTGCCTAGTTGTTCCAGGTAATCATTTTGCAGCAAAGTGTGAAAGAGAGCAGAAAACATCCAACACAGACAGACACCAATCTTCACTCTTTTAAGAGTGATTTTGTTTGAGTAATGTAGAGGATCACAAATAGCCACATAACGATCAACTGATATGAGCACCATTGTTCCTATTGAGGCAGAGGTTATAATATATCCTGAAACATGACACAAAGCACACAAGAAGTCACCAAGAAACCAACAACCATCTATGAGGACAGTTGGATACAGCAGAAGAAAGCCCACAAAAAAATCTGATACTGCCAGAGAGAGGAGGAGGAGGTTGGTGGGGCTGTGAAGCTGCCTGCAGAAATAGGAGAGCAATACATAATTAATTGTAATATAAATATTACAGCGGATAAAATTCATGACTGAAACACAAAAATACTACTTAAAAATGTAACACCATCTCTTCACAGTCTGAGTTTTCACTTTTTTTCAGCCACCAGTTTCATAAAACGATAAAATAACATCCTACTTAAAGTGTGAGATGGAGATGATGACTAGCAGGTTAAGAGCCACAGAAAACACAAACATGGAGATCAGCATTATGTGATTAAAAATGGCTTCAGAGCGAGGAAGCCTTGTCCTCCTGCAGGAGAAATTCTGCAGATGTGGAAAACAGAGTTCAGCTTCTTCAATGGTCGTCATCATCACAAAGAGGTAACAACACCTGTTAAGGTCTCTTGGTGTCTGTCTGGAGTTCTCCGTTGTTTGACCAATGAATCTCTTTTCTTCTTCCACAGCCCAGCCTCTTTCCCTCTGGTGATGTTTTTTTAGAGGTAGCAATTGAAATTCCCTTTGTAACTTTTTTTTCTTAACCATTCTATATCTAATTATTCCTTGTTTGCATTTCAGACCCTTAAAACTCCTTTTTCTTGTCAACAAAGCAACCAACCAAACCAAACTACCCCTCGTACTGTGGATTTCAGTTTGTGTCTTCTGTTAATTTGAACATAATTATATGTCTGTATTTCAGATTTGTATTCAAAGCTCACCTTTTTTCACCTGCCTGTTGGAGTCCTGCCTTCAAGTATTGGTCCCTTTCAAGCTTTTAAACATCCTTGTTTTTAGTTTATTGTTTTTTTGAGATATTTTTAAAGGATATATCACATATGATAGAAACATTCATCAGTGTCGCTCATCAGTGTGCATAGGTTTCACATATATGGAATTTGACTTAGTGTAGATACAGCAAGAGGGATGGTTTATAAGTCCAAAGCCCAAGGTAGAAGGAGATAATTAATCTTCTACATTTACACACTTAATCCAGAGTTTTGTGGATCATACAGGTCAGTTCTCAGAAGACTGGGCCTCTGGTTTCCTCATTCATTTACATATTACTCCTGTAAACTCCTTTAAGAGAAGATTTTTAAGACCTCTTTAAGAGAAATCAAAACTTAGGAGGGCCTACAGGGTGAAGAAACAAAGTTTTTTTGTTTGACTAGCTGTTATATGAGCAATGTATCTCTTTTTTTTCCCCTACCCAGCCTCTTTCCTTTTGGTGACATTTTTTTCAGAAGGTAACTTTCTTTTTCTTTACCACTCTATTTAATTATTCCTCTATTTCATTCCCTCTTTCCCCCCTTCCTTTTTTCTCAAGATGTCTTTAATTAAGTTTTTAATGCTGGTCTGTGTTTGGAAACAGCAACTTTTGAAATTAGCCAAAGTGACATTTTATAGCACCAGTTGGAAGCAGGACAGTGACTTTAGATTTGGCCTTGAAAATAACATCTGGCTTTGAAAACAAAACCTGGACTGACAGAGGAAACATCAACATCAAAACGTGTATTCAAAAAAAGTTGAAACAGTATCATATTAAAAGTAAAGGCTGACAAAGGCTAATGGGCCACCTGTTGTAAAAGAAAAATGCTTTTAATTAAAGTTAAAAGGTCCCATGAACAGAACATTGTCATCTTATAGAGTAATACAACCACTGGGTGAACACCAACCCTGATGCCATGCCCCAGCATGGCAGGGACCACTCAGACTTGCTGACCTGCTTGCAGAACAGCAGGAGCCATTGATAAAGCCACATTTAACCCATAGAACCTTGTGGAGGTCACAGAAGAAGCCCAAGTGGTTGCAGAACAAACATTCTCCAAGGGAGCAGCCCCCTTGAAGAGACATCAGCCCACCCAGAGGAGCAAAGTAGTCAAGACAATGCTTAGAGCACAGGCTGCATCAGCTCCAGGTCCCATACAGGCTCTACAAAAACGCACCAGATGTCCTACAATTCCTCTGGAAGCTGATGAGATTCATGTGGCAAAAAAAGGAGATACCAACTTGCCGGGGATGAGCTGGAGGGACCCTTATCCCCAAGGAGAGAGACCCATCAGAACTTGGCCAGTTCCACCAGATTAGCCTTCTAAATGTGGAGGGGAAAATCTTCTTCAGCATAGTTGCTCACAGGCTGGCAGGATATCTGCAAAGAAACAACCTGATTGACACATCAATACAGAAGGCAGGCATCCCAGGCTTCTCTGGTTGTGTGGAACATGCCAGCATCATCTGGCACCAGATCCAAGTTGCCAAGAAAGAGGGAACAGACCTCTATGTGGTTTTCCTGGATCTCGCCAACGCCTTCAGCTCAGTTTTGCGCAACCTACTTCAAGTTCCCTGCAGCTCTTACAACCCTTGTCAAGGCCTATTTTCAGGATATGCAGCTCTGCCTGACAACAGCCGAGTATACCACTGCATGGCAACACCTAGAAGTGGGAATCATGGCTGGCTGCACCATCTCCACACTGGTCTTCTCTTTGGCCATAGAAGTGATCATCCGGGCCTCTTGTTGGGTGGTGGGTAGACAACAAGTAAGACCTGGCCTGAGGCTACCACCTGTCAGAGCCTACATGGATGATCTTACAACACTCACCACAACCAAGGCTTGCACCGTACGACTACTAAAAAAGCTCCAGAAAAACATCGAACTGGCTTGGCTGAACATTAAACGAGCAAGTCCAGAAGCATCTCCATTGTCAAAGGGAAATTGTCAGACCAACGCTTTCACATTGGCAAGGAACCTATTCCAACTGTCTCGGAGAAGCCTGTGAAGAGCCTAGGTCGCTGGTATGATGCCTCCCTCAAAGACAAAGAGCAGGCAGATCAGCTCAGGAAGGAGGTAGCCAGTGGCCTAGACAACATAGTCAAAACCCTGCTTCCTGGCAAGCTGAAGCTCTGGTTCATGCAGTACAGGCTACTTCCTCGGCTCATGTGGCCACTAACATTGCATGAGGTGGAAAGGTGGAAAAACTGGAGAGGCAAGTCAGCTCATATGCAAGGAAGTGGCTCAGTCCTCCTAGGTGCCTCAGCAGTATTGGGCTCTATGGCAAAGGGATTTTAGAGCTGCTCATTTCCAGACTGGCAGAGGAGTACAAGTGCGCCAAAGTCAGGCTGGAGATGATGCTACTGGACTCAAATGATCCAGTTGTGGCCCAAGCTGCCCCCATACTGGGGGCCTTTGAAGAAGTGGACCCCACTGGCTGCAACTAAGCAGGCAAAGGCAGCATTTAGGCACAGGGACATCGTGGTCCAAGTCCAGAAGGGTAGAGGTGGCCTTGGCCTTGGGGCCAGCACACCAGCCTGGAGCAAGGCCACTCCATCCCAGAGGCGCAAACTGGTGGTCCAGGAGGTACGGTAGAAAGAGGAAGCGTGGAGGTGCACACAAGCTGTGGTGCAGGCAAAACAAGGCCAGTGGATGACATGGGAAGGAGTAGAGAGGAGGAGGATCTCCTGGCAAGAACTTTGGGAGATGGAGGCATTCAGGACGAGCTTCACCATCAAGGCTGTCTATGATGTCCTACCCTCTCCCACAAACTTAAGCCAGTGGTATGGCGAAGACCCAATGTGCCCTCTCTGTCCAAGTCCAGCATCACTCAAGCACATCCTAGTGGGCTGCAAGACCAGCCTCATTCAAGGTCGGTATACCTGGCGTCACAACCAGGTCCTAAAGAGTCTTGCAGCAGTACTGGAGAGCTGACGGACAAGCGTGAACGCCCTCCCTCCCCCATCATTCTGCTGATGGACGACATCATTTGTCTGGGAGGGTGAGGGTCAAGCCAACCTCAGCCCCGTAGGACCAAACGCTGGCCAGCTAGGCGGGGCACGGGACTGGAAGCTGCTGGCAGACTTGGTCCAGAAGCTCTGCTTTCCTGCTGAGATCGCATCTACCAACTTGCGACCAGACCTTGTTATGTGGTCAGCCTCCCTCAAGCTTGTTTATCATTGAGCTCACGGTGCCCTGGGAGAGTTCAGTGGAAGAGGCCTTTGAGCTGAAGAGGCTAAGGTATGCTGAACTTGCAGCCAATGTGCAGCAACGGGGCTGGAAAGCGAAGATATGCCAGTTAGAAGTAGGCTGCAGAAGATTTGTAGACAACTCAACATTGAGGTTTCTCAGGGAGATGGGAGTGTGAAGGAAGGCCCACTGGCAAGCAGTCAAAGACCTCACCAGAGCTGCTGAAAAGGGGAGTCAGTGACTTCGGATGAAGAGGAGGGACTCTGCCTGGGCTCTCAGGTGAGCCGATGGCATCTAGGGAAAAACCTGAGACACTGGGATTCACTGCTGAACCCTCTGGAGGTGTGGTGGGCTTATCAGCGAAACACCCAAGAAGGAGAAAGCCCACTTGATAACCCAAAGGATGCCATCGATCAGCCTACCTTCCCACAGAGTCTCATTAGTGGCTCCAGCACGCATGTGACAGGGGATAACAACACCTAGTCTAGCCTGGTAAGTGTCATTAGTGCTCACTGCACACTTGCAAACAACATTCCCACTCTTCTTCCTGGCTTCACCCGTGAAAGTGGGGGAGTGGAGGGAGGTAGAGCACAGCCCTGTCCGGCAGGGGAGAGTTTAGCCCCCACAAGGCATCTCTCCCTGACTCTACCTTCCTCATTCAAACTGGCTGCCACTTTCTGGAAAACTAGGGTGGGAAATAAGCCACTCTCCAGCGCAACACTTCAAGACCCAAAGGATACCATAACTCAGTTGATCTTCTCACGGAGTCTCATTGGTGCCTTAAGCACATATGCATTAGGGGATATCAATATCTAGTCCTACACAACAGATCTAAGCCAGAGGCCAGAACTATGGCCTGGACAACTCAGTGGGCCAAACACTGCTTGTCTGAGCCCTCCACCTATGGACCTCACAGGAGAGGGTTGTCAGACTGTGACACTGTGCAGGACACACAGGTGGTAGATCAACCAGACTGAATGGCTAAGGATACACAAATTTCAGCGGTCTCACGCATGCATGCTATTTGAGGAGAATATACCTATGTAGTCCAGCAGGGAGCTCTTCCTCTGCCTTGTAGAACTAGGGTCACATTATTGTAAGCTTTGTAAATGTATCCATTTCCTGTGTTTTTATAGTTAAAACACCCTGATGTTATGGTTCAACTAACCTAAAGATTTCAGCCTAGTGCAGTCACATTTATTCATGCAATGAGAACCTATAGTACAGACATCGATTTCTGCCAGTGGTTTCTGCACAAGTTTACTACTTCATACTTACATATTTAAAAAAAAAAGTTATATTCCTTCTCTTCTATTATTTTATTTTTATTAATTTTGTTTTTTCCAAAGAAACAAAAGGATATATTCTGACCCTTTCGAGTCTGCCACCACTGAATATCATATGTTGTGTGCATGAACATATTGTAGAAATAAATGTATATTTAGTAAGCAAGATTAAGATGTAAATTGGAGGATAAAGTTACACTCACAAAATTTTGAGACAACACCATTACATTTTAAACTTGTGTGACTTGTGACTGAAAATAAAAATCATCAATTTACTGAGTGTTGTCTTTAATTGTTGGTCCCTTTAGGCAGGGTCGCATGTATTGATATGTGAACTGTGTCTCGTGTCCTCAGTTTGCATCATGAGTTTTCATCATATGTTTATTTTGTAACAAGAATGTTTCTCTCGACACCTGTAATTGGACAAAGCTTTAACTACGTGTGGATATTTGTTTGTTTGGTTGAGTGCATGATTCAATCAAGTCTCATGGACCTGGGTTGGTGAGGTAGAAAATTAGTAGGAGTATGTGTGTGTGTGTGTGCATGTGTGTATGTGTGTTTGTTACTTTTAAAAAAAAACGCTTTAAAAACATGTATGTGTGTTATAGTGTTATAATATTTTAACAATGTCTAAAGGCCCAGTCTTCTTGGAAAGTCTTAAGTTTCAAGGTTAACACTGAATTAAAATAAAGGACCAATCAGAGGGCAGAAGGCTGAGAATTATTCAAGAATTTATACAAAGAAAAAAAAAGACAGAGAAGAACCAGAACAACAGATATAATTCTTTCTTCTTAGTGTAATAAACCTATAACAAACTGATAAAAAATCGGACTTTGTCTAAAACGTCACATAATTTTTTCTGTTTGTTTGTTACTCTCATACCGACTGTAATGACAGGACTCCATTGTTGGCTGGTAAACATGGACACAGTTTCTTCCATGACAAGTCAAGTCAAACAAGTTAAATAATATCAATTTGCTTAAGATAACTTATTTCAGATGGATAACTTGCTATGGCAACGGCGGCGCATGTACATGCAGCATCCGGTGGCTCCCTCAATTTTAGCTTAACAAAACGAAAAATGAGCGATACTCTTGTTTTTAATACTGAAAATCATATT
>JAPZDZ010061478.1:0-27505 GCA_029783805.1 Acanthurus tennentii
GAGACTGCTTAATGCATCATCTGCACTCCTCCATGTATGTTAAATAATTTTATCTTTTTTAAACAATCAATTAATCAGTCAAGAGGGAACCACATTAAAATTTCATTATACAACTTGTTGTATAATGACAAATAAACTTCCTTGTATCCTTGTATCCTTGTATCCTTGTAAGTAAGAGAGCTTTTGTCTGGGCAGAGACAGTTACTATTAGCGTGATTTTGAACTGTGTTTCTTTTGTTGTTTTAAGGACCGCTGAGTCCGTTTTCTTGTATGGACAATAAGCTGTTTGCCGCTAGAAGCTGCTTTGTTTAACTGTGCCTCCTTAACATTGTGCTGCTAGTTGTGTGTCGTGCGGAAGACTGCAATATTTGGTTTTACTGACTTACACAGCAATCAGTGGATGGCAGATGAGCGCCAGCTCATTTGCCAACTCCTGAAAGGCAGGGTAGTTTTGTAGGATAGTTTTATATTGTGCCATCCACAACCCCTTTATTCAGGCCACTCTGAAGCGTAAGCACTTCTCTCTCTCTCTCCTTCTTTCTCTCCCTTTTACTAACCACACACACATATACACACGTTTACGCACATATAACTACGTAATAGACACACTCCCCTGTGAGTAATCTTAGGAGAGCTCACACTCTCCAGTGTATAGGTCACGTGTAGCAGAATCCCCTTTTGTGAGCATTCAGTGTGTTCAGATTTGCCTTGCACCATCTAGTGTGTGTTTTCAAAGAACACGTGAAGCAAGCGAGGCTGCGGCCATTGTCTCCTCAAACTTAGCGCATCACTTCCAGTGGCGACATGTGACGGAACGTAGTCTTGCCCTCTTCATCCCCCCTCCGCTCATCTCTATCCCTCTCTCTCTCTCTCTCACACACACACACCTAGGTACACACCATTTATTGTTTATGATTTATGCTATTACTCGTTTATAGATAGATAGATAGATAGATTACTGTTTATTAACGTCAATGCATGGATTTTCTCGTGAAATACATTTTGTAATAAACCGCCGTGTGTTAAATAAGAGCCCTCTGAGTGTTTATTGTTGTACATATTGTTGTAATAACTGCTTGTTGTACAGTCAGTGCTCGATCTCACCCTTTAACTCAATTAGTTACTGAATAACTTCTTTCCCCTTTAGTATTAAATTCTGTTAAATACATTGCAACGTAGGCTTTACTTTAAATTGAGACATTGATAATTGTTTGGTCATTGATCCCTGTTCGCAGGGTGGTGCCCCGAAATTATTAAGTAACATTAATAATTAAATTTTTTAATACTTATTACTGTTAGTAACTAAGTAATTGTCAATAACCAAACTATTCATCTGTAACAAATCCCAACACTGGGATTCACTGCTGAACCCTATGGAGGTGTCATGGGCCTATCAGCAAAAACACCCAAGAAGGAGGGTGCCCAATTGATAACCCAAAGTATACCATTGCTCAACTGACCTTACCACGGAGTTTTGCTAATTCCTCCCGCACGCATGTAACAGGGGATAACAACACCTAGTCTGGCCTGGTAATTATCAATAGTGCTCACTCCATGTTTTCAAACATTCTTCTCTTCTTCCTTGCCTCACCCATGAAAGCTGGGGAGTAGTGGTCACCACACTCTGGGAAAATAGGGTAGGAAATAAGCCACTCTCTGGCGCAACACTTCAAGACCCAAAGGATTCCATCACTCAATTGATCTTCTCACAGAGTCTCATTGGTGCCGCAAACACGTATGTATTAGGGGATATCACCACCTAGTCCTACACAGCAGATCAGTACAGTGTAGTACAGTACAGTATAGTATAGTATGGTATAGTGTAATAGTACAGTGTAGTGTAATGTAACTCATAGTACTAGACCTCAACTATAGGACTGTGAAAAAAGAAGAATATTTCAAAACAAGATTGAGGAATAAATTATTGCCCAGTTAATATTTTCCATGAAGTAGATAAATTAGGAGTTGATTACAAACAAAACAGTGCATTATCTTGTAAGGGAATAATGTGCACCTTTAATATGAACTATTAAGTAAAGTGATTGTTTGTTTATTTTGATATTTTGTAAAGTTTCAGGTGACGTTGGAAGCAGAATAGCTGTAAATATGTATTGATATATGATGATATACTCATATTATTGTAGTAACTTGCTCAAACCATTCAATCACGTACACAGAAATCCCTAATTTCTTCATTTCGTGAACGAAACCAGACCAAGAAAAACAGTGGGCAGAATTAATCTAGGTTTCAGTAGAGAACTTAAACTTTCACTACTTTTCACTACTTTTCACAAAGATAGAAGCCGTTTAAGTGAAGGAGACTCCTTTTCATAGCTGTACTCCACTCTTAAAATCCTATTGTACACCCAGCGCAAACACGGTGCACCAGTGGTGCAGGTGTCATTGCTATCGTACACCCGGCGCAAGAGTGATTTTTGCCATTAGTGGACAATAGCAAATCCACTTGGGCTGGGTGTGCCCAGGGGTGGAAGGTCTGAGAATGAAAGCTAACCCTTACCCTGACAAGTAACTCATTTATTTATATCAGAAGAAAATAGTCTCACAAATTCAAATTTTATCCATTATTATCCACAAAAGATTACTCTTCACTTTGAACAAGATAATAACAGATTCAGAAGGCAGATATGTCATTGTTCAGGCAACAATCTTTAATAAATTATATACAGTTGCTAATTTGTACACCCTCAATAATAATGATTCAGCCTTTTTCCACACAGTCTTTTCACACATATCTGACTTACTAGCTAATTCATTCAATAGTTGTTATTGGAGGTGACTTCAACACAGTCCCAAATCCATCAATAGATAGGTCCAGTTACTCAACACATACAAAACAATCACAATCAGCCAAAGTAATAAATGAATACATGGAGGATTTTGGACTTGGCGATGGCTGAAGACTCAAAAACCTGTCCAAGAGGGAATATACTTCTTTCTCCCCGGTGCATCAGTCATTTTCAAGAATCAACTTTTTTTCTATCTAATAATTCTATTGCACAAAAAATACCACTAGAATTCACCCAATTATTATCAGCAACCATGCACCAGTTTCTCTCAGCCTACAAACTGATTCCAACCTTAAACCGTCCTCAACTTGGCGTTTTAACATTTCTTTACTTAAAGATCCAGAATTTGACAAAACACTAAGGAAGGAGTGGGCAAACTTTTAAGAAATAAATGACACTCCAAACTTATCTCCATCTTTACTGTAATCAGAGGCAAAATATATCTTAATCCTCCTATAAGAAAAACAGGAACAACAGGCTGAAAAAGACATTGAGGAAAAAATTTAACAACTAACAGAGGAATATGCACAGAATCAAAGCGACCACTTATGGACTCAAATACAAAATGCAAAACAACAACTAGACACTATCCTATCAAAGAAAAGAGAGTTTTTACCACAACAACTGAGATATAACAATTTTGAACAAATAACAAATCAGGCAAATTTCTTGCAAATCAGCTTCAACGCAATAAGGAAAAATCCCTCATAACAGCAACTCGGGATCCATCTGGCAAATACACACAATCCCCACAGGAAATTAATCACATCTTCTACACATATTACTAAAACTTATATTCAGCAGCAGATGACCCAATCCCAGAAGATATTCAGGCTTTCCTTAACCTGTCTCAATTAACAACAGAACACAAAACCCTCTTAGACACTCCTCTAACCATTAATGAATTACAAAGTGCCTTTGACAGTATGCCTCTGGGTAAGGCCCCTGGTCCAGATGGATTCCCCACTGAATTTATAAAACATTTCTGGTCAATGCTGGGACCCCTCTTCCTCAGGACTGTGACAGAAAATAAAATTAAAGGTTGTATAAGAATGCACATGAATACAGCGGCAATCAAATTATTACTAAAACCAGACAAAGATCCCACACTTCCCTCCAGCTACCACCCCCGTTACTAATTAATACCGACATAAAAATCATCTCTAAAGCACTTGCATTGAAGTTGGACTCATTTATCCCATCAATAATTCACTGTGGCCAAACAGGATTCAATAAAGGTCTGCAATCTTTTAGCAATGTCAGAAGGCTTCTAAATCTGATCAGCATGTCGCAGCGCCACAACTCAAAAGCAAATTTCAAATTGTTTTGTCGCTCGATGCAGAAAAAGCTTTTGACAAAGTAAACCGGTCCTTCCTCTTTGCTGTCCTCCACAAATCTGGCTTTGGAGAGTCATTTATCCAATGGATAGCAGCCGTCTATAATTCACCCAATGCCACAGTCACCACTAATGGGTTCACTTCTCAAACTTTCACTAAACAGAGGGGAACCAGACAAGAATGCCAACTCTCACTTTATTGTTAGCAATATTCATCGAGCCGGTAGCAACAGCGGTTCATCAGTTAGACTGCAACAATATTAAACTCTCTGACCTCCCTTTTATCACTGTTACACTCAAACATCATAACTGCTACAAAAACCCATTAATTGCGGCCACCTTAACTGCCTGGTGGAAAACTATGGAGATTACTGAAATACAACTGGAACCCTCTATGTTCTCCCCAATCTGGCACAACCCCAACTTCAAGAATAACAAAAAACCTTTTCATTTCAGTAAATGGGAGCAGAGAGGAATTACCCACCTCCATCACCTTTACCATGAGAACATACTAATTTCATATACAAACGTAGTCCAGATACTTAAATTAAAAAATGGAAACTTCCTTCAACATCTACATGTAATAAAGACAATTAAGAAGAGAATACCAACGCTTCAGAGGATTTTACAGCTACCAGATTTTGTCAAACATATCACAAAGCTGTTTCCAAAAAAAAATCTCTCTAAGATATATAGTTTACTCTCAAGCACCAATTCTATACATTTACCAATTTCCAAATGGGAAACAGACTTATCTCTGTCTCTCGACATTAACTTCTGGACCCAGATTTGCAAAAACACATTTCAGATAACTAAAAATACCAATCTACAATTTATCCAATTAAAGTTCTTCACAGAACACACACCACTCAACACAAGATGTATAGAATGGACTTCTCTCACTCTGACATATGCACTCAGTGCACTCAGAGCACTGCAGATACCTATATCCACGCCCTTTGGCTTTGCTCACCTGTAAAAAACTTTTCACCATTCATCAAATCTCTAAATCTAAATTTGTAGCTGAATTTCACCTGTTAGCGCATGCCTCTGTACAAATGCAACCGCTCCAGAAAAAAAAGATAATATCTCTGCCAATGTAATATTCCCTAAGGGTGTCACTAATGCTGCTATCATTCCTCTTATAAAGGAAATCTATGGTGGTTCCCTGGACTCCAGGAGCATAGTCACAAGCATGTGCTGGTGGTGATCTTTTCCTTGTGGCCTCCCTAGTTGGTTCTTGGCTCCGGGAGGCTGTTTGGTTGGGCAGCCTCTCCCTGGGGGGCGTGTGTGCTGGGTTAGTGTGCCCTGCAGGCTCTGGGGCTGCTGGGTCTGCATGTGGGCCCTGGGTCTGTGGGGATGAAGACTGGCTCCCCTGGGTGTGCTGGGGCTGGCCCTTGGGGGTGGGCAGGGCGGGCTCCTCCCTCACTCCTCTGTCCCCTCTCCTCTGTCCTTTCTCTCCCCGTCTTCCCTCTCCTCCCCCTCCTTCCTTCCTCCTCCACCCTCTCCCCTCCTCCAACGGGGCCTGGAGCCCTCTGCGGCCATGGGGGCTGGGAGTGCTCTTTGTGGGTGGGCTCTAGCACTGCGTTGGTAGGCACACTGGCATGGGTGCTGGCACTGGAGCCCGAGCATGGTTGGTGGGGGTCCGAGATCTGGCCTGGTAGGACCTCATGTCTGTGGGGCTCGGGGTGAGTACCAGCTCGTGATGGTGTTACTGGGTGTGTGTTCTATGTCCCTGCTGCATCGGGGCCTGGGGGGTCGCTGCTGGATTGCGGTTCTTGTGTCTTGTGGTGCCCCTCGGTTTTCCCATTGGGGGTTGGTGTGCGGTGGGCGGCAGGCCCTTCTCAGAATCAGGACGGCTGCTGGGATGGTGGGCATGGCTTCTGCCCTGGGGTTCTTTGGGGAATAGGGTTTTAGTGCGGGACAGCTGGACTTCTTTGGAGGCCCACGCGGGCCTGCGCCTGTGAGGCCCCAGGGTTTCGCTGTGCCCGGGACCTGTTGGCTTCATGGCCCTCCTTCCTTTTTTCTTCTTGCTGGACGGGCTGGACCCACACTTGCTTGGCCTCTTACAACACACTTAACACACCAGGCTTTGTTATGTAAATAGTTAAGTTTAAGCACATCTGGGCATTTTACAATAAGGGCTCCCAGGGCCAGGTTACTGCAGGGCTGGGGTGTGTCAGCTTCAGTGCAGTAGTGCGCTGCAGTCCTCCACCCCACCTACTCCATGTCACCTGGCCCCCGGTTTTAATGCATTGCATTGACTCACATCTTGGGGACAAATTGGGGCTGACAGAAGGCTTTGTGGTAGGATAAGCTGCAGCGCTGCATAGTGCTGTGACCACCACACTGCCCTCTTACGCTCCTCACCTGTCCTCCAATTTTTTAATGCACCACATACATTCACACCTTGGGGGGCAAACTTGGGTGGGCTTGAGGGTTTCGTGATGTGCTGGACTGCAGGGCAACACTGCCTTTGTGGCCCTCTGCCTGCCCTCCATGCTCCTTTCTTGTTCCTCCAATTTTAACTCACCACACTACACTTAGAGTGTCACTTATTCACGGTGTAGGGATAATGTTTCCCCGACAGGGATCTGGGAAACATAGTAAAAGGGAATAATGGTGGACAATCACTGGGTTTAGTGATGGCCTGGCTCGTGGAATCTCCCTCCCTGTCGTGTCGATGGGTTCTTGGTGTAGTGAGGATGTGGGGTCCCGGGGACCTGGGGCAGGTGGTCTGGGTGGGTTCTTGGGGAGGTCTGGTGGGTCACCGCTGGGGCTCAATTTCTTGGGGAGCTCTGGTGTTGGGCCTGTTGCACTGTCCTGGTGGCTGCCATGGTTTGGACCTGGGTCAGTTGCTTGTGGTGCATTGCCCCTCGTGTAGGTGGGCTGTTGGGTGGCAGGTGGGCCCTCATGTCCTGTCCTTCTGGTGGCTGCCCCTTCGATTTGGGGGTGCTTGTTGTTGCCCTCTCAGGCACCTGGGCCTGTGGCGTGCCTGGTGGCTTCAGCGGCTTCTTGGGTGTCTTGGTTACTCCTGTGGCCTGGGGTGGAGACTTGACCTTTCTCACCCCACTGAGCCTGGGCAACAACTCTGTACACTCTGTACAGAGTACATACTTATACTTATACTCTAGGAAAAATTGGAGAAGACAATAATAATTCCTTTGTGGAAATATTCTATTTTTATTTTCATTGGAACATTCCAAAACGATTACGTACTTATACTGTCCAGATCCAATCATGTGGTATTTAAGACGCGACATGCTCCGGTGGTAACTCAGTTCACATTTACAATAAATACAAATTACTTTTGTTTTGTCCATAGAACCATCAGGCAAAACTTTAAAGCTAAACTTTCTGTGTAAAAGTCCCTTTTCTGTATCCATTTCTGCTTTGTAACCATTTGCAATGTTATTTCAGCGCCACTCCCTGAAACTACGGGAGCTGCTAAGGCACAGACCGTGCGTGTGTTAATCGTGCTTCAAAAAAATTAGTGCCGTTAAAAGGAGTTTGAGTTAACGTGCTATTAACGCTCTAACCCAACACTCTGCTAATATCCACTGTTTATTCTACTTAGACTCTTGCCCTCCACTGGGCCATTTCTTTCAAACAGGACTCCCACATTTCTGGTGACCAATAGAGTTCTTATACCATCACTATCTGGTTGTAAGTGTTAAGAACAACACAGCTATCCCCTCTCCACCTCATACTGCACTGCCTGTCTTACTCCTCTCTGTTACTTTCAATTTTCTTTTCTTTCCATTTTTTCTTTTTTTTATTTGTCATTCATCTATCTATAAATTCATTTGTTTATTTTTTCTTCTTCCCCTTTCTCCTCCATCTGCTGTGTCCTATCTCTCTCTAGTTTTCCCCTGATTCACTGTGTTGTAACACTGCCCTCTCTGGATGACAACAGAAAACTCCATGTAATAGAGTCTGATTGGCCAGTATCCAAGGAGGGTGGGTGATGGTCATGAACACGCACTAAAAGAATACAAATTTTGGCTGCAAGACCAAAAGTGCATTAATCTCATAAAAAGTTGATACCCAATGTGGTCTCATACTATGAGTACAAATGCAGACAAAAAAAATGAATGAAGAGAATAAAGGCGGAATGAAGGCATGTCTTGGCGCATTTGCTAACTTGTACCCGGCACACTGAAGTAAAAAATGCCTTGCGCTTAGACTCGCCAAAACCTGGTCTAAACACAAGACGCAAACGTAAAACAGCCTGTACTGTAAGATACGGTGCAGTTGGTCAGTGTGCTTACACACTTCTCCACAACCACACACACTGTTCTTTTCTGTTTTTGCCTCTCAGCAGTGTAAAATATTAAAGTGTGCTTTGGACATATTTAGTAAAGTTAGTAAAGTGTACTTTGAAAATATTTTCAATCACAAAGTATACATTTTGAAGTAAATAACATGCATATGGGCGTGTGTGTATTTTGCGTTTGGCCAAAACACACACCTTTCATTATATGAGTGCTCCCCCCTTACATTAATAAAAAATTAGGAATAATTGTAATCATAATGCCAAATGAATCTCAATGGACAGGACAGGATCACAGCTGTCAGACTATCTTTAAGAGATCTGTTGCTGACAGCTGGAGTAACTTTAGTGTTCATGTCAGCATAATTATTTGATCAGAAGAACAAGGATTAAATAATAATTATCTCTAACATGTACCTTGAGCCAAAAGAGTTTGTCTCCTCACCACTGAATCGACTTTCTTTCTCGGATTCTCTGATTGGTTCATGCATTTTCGGCCAAAGAAACTCCCGTGAAACACCCATGAATTGATGAGGTGATTCTACACAGCTGATAGGACCATTCCCAGTGCACCAGTGGCGCATTGCGCGGTAAAGAGCAGGATACCTCAGCCTCTCTAAAATGAGAGGAAAAAGAAAGAAATTTAGCGTTAGCAGCTAAATTCATAGTGATTTTATTTTTATATACAAATCAAATATCCTGATGCTTAGGCTTGAATTGTCCACAGTGTGTAATATTAATTTGTTGACAGCAATGAGACATCAAGAAAGAAATCATATATTTGTGTCACTGAAGCAGTTTATGATCTCTAACAGATGTAAAATAATAGAAAGTGAATGTGTGCTTGTATTCTTTTTTTTTTTCTTTTTAGTCTATTTATGCTTGTTCTTTTATTTACATCTATCAAGCTTGGTTTGACTTGGATTTAACACCTTCTCTAGGAAGGTGGATTTATTCTACTGCTTCTCAAACTGCGGTTGTGCTTGAGTTCAACAGTCGTGGTAATCCAAGCTAGAAAGATTTAAAATAGTGTTTCATATAAAATCCGGTAGGACTAATCATTTTTCCATACTTTGAAGGTTCCGGGCGCATGTAGACGGAGCTGTGGCATTGCTTGCAGTGTCTTTCTTTGCCTTTAGTATCCCATTACACTGCAGCTCTATCAGTTCCATTTGAATCTGTACAGGTGTCACGCGTCTGTTGCTGTATACAACTATATTGTAAAGTCACAGCTAGTCCCTTATAATTGCGAAGGGAAAAGTTAAAAAAAGATGCTTGACTTGATTAACGGAGATGTTCCTGGGTAGCCCATTGTTCGGCAAGGCAGCTGCTGCACTGCATTATGGGATCTGTAGTTTGTGTGTTATCAGCGCTTCATATTGCCGGGCCATTAATAACAATAATAACAGATCTATATAAAATGATCTTACGGGCCGGATATAATTGTACACCGGGCCGGATGTGGCCAGTGGGCCTTGAGTTTGACACATATGTCTTAAAAGAACAACATTCAAGACAAGAAAACTGTGTGAGAAAACCCAGATTAGCAGCTTAATTCTAGAATGAATATAAAATAGACCAATGTTACTGATCCCCTACTATCCTGTCAGACAGGGAAACAATATATTATAAATGCTTCATTTTATTAAATTTTTTTGTGTTGTACCTGCTGGTACATGCGGTGATTAATGTTCAAGTACATGTGTCTGAATGATCCAGTATCTATGTAAGTCAGCTAATGCTGCATCTGGGTTTCAGTAGTAGTAGTATATATGTTCTATTTCCTTTATTACCTGCTAACCATGTTTTTTTTTTCTTAAAATGGCACACTTACAGCATAGACATTTTAACATTACTTTAGTTTCCAATCTTTTCATAAATCAGAGATCAGTTGAGGTTTTTTGGAGGAAAATGAGCAAATCATACCATATGTTTGAATAAACTGGTTATGTTTCATAATTTTCCCATTTTCGCACATGATACAATTAATAAAGGTAACATTATTAGACAAGTTATTTCAAAATATTTGAAACTTGATAAGAAAATATATTTACTACAATAAATGCATTAAAATGAAGTGATGTCATTATAATTCTTACTGTTATAAATATTGATCTAACTGGACTGAGTCTAAGCATTTCTGTAAATTTATGCTGTGTTCACGGTTAATGTTTGTGAACTGTTTTTAAAGATGGATGTCCTCAGTTGAAGTCAGTGAGCTTGTGGCCTATGATATGACAGCAAAAATTGTAAGAAAATAAATGCACATCAGAGTAGAGTAACATCTGCTCTGTCAGACAGTTGCTAAGAAAAAAACTGAAAAGTATAATTAAAATGTTTTCTATGTATACATCCTGCATAAGCCTTGGACAAGGACTTGTCGAATTTACACTCGTTTGGGGCAACCCTTCCAAAAAGGAAAATTAGTCAATCAAATTGATTGATTAGAGATGGCTAATATATAATTTATTAATTACCAGTGACTCAACTAATAGTTTAAACAAATCAATGATTTTTCATCAGTCAAACAGGTTTTCTAAAAGACATGAATTTTCGATTAAATAGATATGCGTTCTCAACTCCAAAGTACTTCACAAGACAATGACTGGGTCCAATTAAAATTGTTGATTAAAAGATCAATTCTAAGTGGAATTAAAATAACAAATAATAAAATGATATGATAATGAGACTGAATGATGAATGGGGAACGGTGGAATAGATAATATAGATGCTCATGATCAACTCCAAACGAAGTGGAATTTGGAAGTTGAATAATTTAAATCATTAATGAGCAACTCTAAATGAATGTGGGAAATTTGGAAAAATAATTTTCTCAAATTATTATTATATACTTATTGTTTTGACATCAACACAGTCATAACCAAGGAAGATGAAAGATGGTTCGTGCCTTCTTTGAGTTGTGGTGGCCAGAGTTGGAGAGGAGCTTGGTGATGCTCCAGATGTTAAGTCCTCCACTGTCTCTCTCCAGTGAGCTGGAGGGCATGGAGATCTGTCAGCAAATTCTTTCCATGAAGGGCAACTTGATTTGACTGTAAGGCAGCGGTGCAGAAAGCAGTATTAAAATTACTAATATTAAGAATTGAAGGAAAAAATTATAAATGGTAATAAAACATTTGCTGAATTCAACTAAACGCTAGGCTGAACTTTGAATTAAATTGTGAGCATTAAAATCAATAAACTAAAAAAACTATAATGGCTCATCTTTGTTTTGTGGGAGTTTTGTTTGTCCAGTTGGTTCTGGTGATCTCACCACCATCTCACCCTCTCCATCATAAATCAGTTGGATGTGTTAAAAGTTGGTCCTCATCAGGGATGGCCCTAACCCTTGCTGTTTAGCAACAAGGTGATAGTTTTATGAGTTTTTTGGGAATTTAATCTCACAGAACATAAATTGAAAGTCACAAAAGTCACTAACACTGAGTTGGTGTCCACTACAGAGAAAAACATACTAACTTTCAAAATATCAAATCGAACATGATAGCCTAGTTATTTAAGGATTTTCATTAGATGTTATTACCAAGGATTTTTCTCAGGTGGATCATTCTTTTTCTCTTCTTTTGCTTTTTCTTCTTCTTCTTCTCCCTCTCCTTCTCCTTCTTTTCCAGCATGCAGACTCCTGCCAGAATGGAAAACGGGATAATGTGTGCAGCAACAGTACTGTTTGTATGGAGAAAATGTCCCCATGTCTGGCTGCCATCCAGAAGCTGGTGGAATACATTAAGTTAAACTTCACTGAGTGTGACAAAGCTCCTTTAGTCAGCCCATCTTCCTGCAGAAAGGGGTTGGATGTTGAGGTACATGCCGTTTCCCTCAGTAAAGATAAGGGGAATTCTGCTGAGTTTGGCCTCAGCTTTGGTAACATTCCTGTTTTTGGAGACCCTGACAGAAGAAAAAAGGGAGGCCCAAGGAGGAGGAGGGGCCAGGGCCCCATTGTGGACGTGGGATGTATTTGGGTGACAGAGGTGAAGAAGTGGAGCCCAGCGGCTCACTGTGGGGAAATCAAACTAAGGGACGAACTGCTGTCACTGAATGGGCAGCTGATGGTGGGAGTGGATGTCAGTGGTGCAAGGTAAGACTTTGGAAAACAGAAATTATGAACCAGTCATCCATACAGAAAAATAATTGCAGCGATAAACTACACTGTACACATAATGCAAGGAAAAAAAGGTTTATATCATTTTAAAAAATTAGAAAATTGGATGCAATCCATGTTGTAAAATATTCTAGAAATATTAATAACTATGCCACATATAAAAAAGTCTACCTACTGAGTAGTTACTGTTTTTAAACATATACATGAGAATCAGCATGAAAACAGATGCTGACATTACATAGCAGTTTCTGATTCATCGCCATCAAAGCATAGACAAAGAGGTGGTAACCAATTTTCTAAATTGCTCACGACTTGATTCAGTCTGCTTTGTGTTTACATAATCTTTCTCTAGGATAAACTATATTTTACTTAACTGTAATTCAATCCACTTGTTACTTGTGATTAACTCGACATAAAAAATGCTTTGATCAATTGGATGAGTGCATTTTTAACCAACACACAGCAACAAATCTTTAAATCATTTCATATATGACTGGATGGTAGGCTACAGCACAAAGTAGGGAATAAAGAGAAAAAAGAAAAAAAAAAACAAATTAAACAAAAAGACAAATTAACTGCATTGCCCACACAGCCACAGTAGGAAAAAAAGTCAGAGCCAACAAAGGCATGACACTCAGCCCATGACATGCTCCAACTGAGGTGTTAAGCTATTTGAAGAGTGGATCACCCCTGCAATGCAAACATGACGTGCTGAAGATGTGCCAAATGGAACCCAAGGCTCAGCCTTCTGGAAATATCCATTATCACCACAGGCCTTAGTACATACAAACCATAACCACACCTTCACACATTGATATAAATAAAGAGAGAGAAAGAGGGATGGCAAAAGCTAAGTATATGGTTTGAATGCCAACCTCAAAGACCCCTTCCAGATCCTTGTTCCACCTGGTTTTTCAATCTCTCTTGACTGATCTGATTACAAGTTGACAGCCTTATGTACAGGTTGAAATGCACCTTAGAGGCATTAAGGGCACATTTTAGATAGAATCACCCTAACCACATTTGGAGGTGGTCTAAGCCACACATGGCCACATTCTTTTATCAGTGGGAACAGCAATCTGTCTGAAGGACTGTCCACTTAACTGACAACTTCTGTGTAAGCGGAAGTAGTACTCACTCACGGGACAACTGAGTTATAAAAGTGCAAGATAACAAGTGGTAGCCATAACAACCAATAACCTATACACATTTGTGTTTTATAATAAATTGTACTAGATTGTCCTTACAGATATGTCGTTATTATTTAATTTTTACACATTATGTGGACTAATGGCAGAATTTGACCAGAAATGCTGTCAGGAGAAGTACAAAGAGTGTAATGAGGCACTCCATAAACACGAAAAAAAGGATAGTCTCCAAAGGGCTACTGTAATAGAGTTGAAAGGCAGCAAAGCATCCTTTCTTTTTTGCAACTGCTTAAAAGTAGAAGCTTACAATTATGTGTAGAACAGGAATGGGGTTCTTCTTATTTGTTTTCCTGGTCGACTAGGTGCTGTTTAGTGTGTTGCTGTATCCTGCAGGTAAAGAAACAACGAGGCTTTTGGTCTTTGCATATGGAGCAAAGTGGGAAACCTGATTAGCACTGTACACTTTTGCTGGGATCACTTAGGACAGATTGACAAAAAGCAATACAGAAACATGGGGAAATACACTACAGCACTTATACAGATAACAATCCAGTGTAATAAATTGGTTGATTTTGTGCATCTTGGCTTAAAGGAAAAAGAAAACATAATCAAAGTCCACGGTAGAGGTACCTGCAGCTTGAGAGACTGTATCAGATATATTTAACTGTAACCTAAGAGACAAACAGCAGAATGGGCATTAAGTTTTATACTCATTTTATTTGCAATTGTATGAACCACTTCTGTCCCAAAAACACTAACCGCTGGACAGTGCCATAACATGTGAATTAACATTGCCAACTCTCTGCACCTATGCTAGCCGAGATCTGAGGAGCCTGGAATGTATTCTTTTGAGTCTGGAAGGAGTAATATAAGCTCTGTGAAGGATTTCAGTTGAATAATTCTAAATCTGACTGCTTTAGACATTACCACATGATCTCTTCATATCCTTTCCCATTCTGGACTAAAACCTACCCTGAATGTTATTGACATGATGCATTTGTCCATGCAATAGAACTCTACTATTGTCCAAAAGCTATTAACACACTGATAGTTTATTCTGAAAAAACTCCATAATTGCCTTTTTTATTTTTGTGAGATTTTTCTGACGGTAACATGTCATACCTTAATCTGAACCATGTTTACACTACTTAACTACTTTGACTAGCTAAATGGAATGAATGACATTCTTACAGACTGCGTGGAGAACAGCCACAAATGCAGCAACTTTTAAATAAATTTTCTGACCAGTCCACCTTCCGTTTCTTGTTTAAAATATAATTTTATTTACAGTAAAACCTACACAGTTGAACAATATTCCATCTACTCATTGATGTCAATATGTGAGGAAATGTTTACCCATGGATTTGATAGTTTTCCTCATGATATTTGAACCTCTATGCACTACATTACTACCAGTGTATTTTACAACCTTTCTTCATTGCTTTTTTAATAGTTACCTGGCTGACCAGTGCTGGAGTGGAGGCTGTATCAACTTGATTGTGCTTCGGAGAGTTAAGCAAAAGGCTCCTCCCCCTCCTTGTAATGTCAATGACAGCGTCAGTACCCTTGTCATCCATGACAGTGCTGTGGATCAACAGCAGGGCAAAAATCTCTCTGAACCCTTTTATGGTTTTACAAACTGCAAACGCACACGCAAGTTTGGTGTCACATCACGATCATCCTTTAACAGAGACAACAGAGATAGTGCAAGCTATGAACTTCAGAGCTGTTACAATGGGTGCAACTCTTCCATTCCCACTGATGCAGGAGTCACTCCTACAGGTGGTGACTTGGGTTGCCACCTTTCTACACCTACACTCACAGAGAAAAGTCCAGATACCTTTCCTCAGGTGAGAACTGGTCCACAGTGTGTACGCAGTGGAGGCACTGCCACCCTTCTTGCAAGGCGTCACAGTCAGCTGTTGGAATGCAAATTTCATTTTTTCAGCACTGAACCCTCAAGCCAGGTAAGAGATACTTCTTATGCATGAGATGCAATCAAAAATACTTCTTCTTTTGTGCATGAACAGAGCACTTCGCAAGAGTGTGCATAAAGCAGGTGCAAGCTACAGCACTCAAGAATATGACTTGAATTACTTCACAATGGCAGTTAAGTTGTCCAACATGCTCATCATAGTTGTCTCTCACTTCTCTTTCTACTTGCCAAATTTGGCTCATTGTGATCCTCAAAAGGAAATTTGGTCTCAACACATAGCTATCACCCATGTTTCAGGACTTTGGGGAAATTGCAAATGTACATGTAGCAGTGAGTGTAAAAATGCATGTAGTTCAGGTGCTGATGTTGATCAAGCAATGAAATGTACTTACAATTACCCACAAAATGAATTTGCTCCACTTGCTTCATGCATATTACTATGGAGTGCTCTGCTCATGTGAAACAGTTTAGATTAGGGGTGACCACACTTTTTCAGCTTGCAAGCTACTTATAAAATGACCAAGTCAAAATGATCTACTTACTATAAAAATGCATGAGTTGATGTACCTTGCATAACTGCATGAATCCATATTGCACAAAACAACTGTGTACATTTTTTGTCCTTACGTTTCTCTGATGATTTGCACTGCAGCTCCCCCACTCATTTTTAAACTCTTTCTAAAGTTTAGTAGAAATAAACTGGGCAACTCGGCAGCTCGCTACGGAAGCCCTTAGCGGACATGATCTCGATATCTCGTTTTCTCGTGATAACGAGTTATTATCTCGTTATAACGTGAAAACGGCTTGTAAAAAAAAAAAAATCATGTCCGCTTAGGGCTTTCGTAGGCTCGCGCATGAGTCACTTCACTTCTTGTTGTCTGTTTTCATGGTAACCTGGGAAAAACCGGCGAATTGCTCTGAAATAGCGCTCGCAGCTTCCCGTCTGCAGGGATTGGATGGATTGGATAGATTTTTTTAATGCAATGCGGTTTACCCACATTACCTTTTTTTTAATCACAACTTTCTACTTTATACAGGAGATTTATTCTGAATTTAGAGGAATGATGTCAGAACAAGCACACTGAAATGTTAAAACACATTTTCAGAATATGTGACAGTAAAATTTAGTAAGTCCATATAAAACTTTCAAATTAAAGAATAAGGCATGTTGAAAATCTGTGGATTTCTGTAATTGTAAATGGTCCCTCATTCCAGCACTGTGTTTTAGAGTCAGTTTATCTGTCATATGTCGGAACCATCAACAGCACTGTGATTTGAGAGAGACAGAAACTCAAGGCCACAGAGTAAAGTCATATTACGGTTCAAACCCCGAAGTGACCCACTTTATTACAGTTCAGAAGCCATTTTTTAATAATTTGCATAAATTGAAAAATAGTTAAGTGACATCTACTTTTTGGATTTTTCCTTCTCCATTAAATAAACTTTAACTTAACTCAGCTCACTTTTGTGAAGACGCTGCAAACTTTCACTATGGTTAGTGCTTCAGTTGACTGCTAAAGGGGTTTGAACCCCACACTAGCTGCTTATGACTACAAAATTGTTATTATTCTGAAGCATTTGCTAAAACTCCCTTGACATTGAATGAGCTGAAAACATGAAATTTTGCAGTATAACTTGAAAGTGTGTCCATCAGGCACTGAAGAAAATTGAACCTAATCGGCCACACAATTGCACTGTAATTAAGGATTCAAATTTCAAAATTTGAAAGGCCACACCCCTCACATCCCAAGACTGATTGACTTGAAACTTGACATGCATGTGCTCTACAAAAAAGCATTTTGGACCATAAGGTACGTCGTATTGGATTTTTTTGCTAATTCGCATAAATTGAAAACAGTGAAATGACATCTACTTTTTGGATTTTGACTATCCACACCAAATTTGGTACACAGCCTTGCAGGATGAAGACACAAATTTCTCATATTAATTAGAATGATTTATCATAAAACATGGCAGCTAAGGACCAATGAAAATTCACATAAGCGGTGCTTAGCAGGAAAATGGTCATAATTCTAACTTCTAGTCCAATCAGCATGAAAGAGAGATTGCCGAATTTGGTATGTGTGCTCTGGGGAAAGGTTTCAACCAAAATCTGAAGTGCCATATTGATGAATGAAAGGGGCCATGGCCTTATTACATATTTGCTTTTGACTTATAATGCCGCTGAGCAATCCTGATTAAACTTAGTAAAGACATCCTCATCTATGTCCTGAACATTCACACCAAACTTCCTTGACATACAATAAAGAAGAGATGATTGGCACAACTTTAAGCTCGCAGTTATTAAAACTGCTTGGGCTTTGTGATAAAAAATGTGTTAGTGGTTTTCTTAATCATTAATTATCTAAGTGACTCTGCTCACTTTGGTGAAGCTCAGAGCCCTCCAAGTGGTAAACGTGTACCTGTTTTTAAGCATGTCGTTGAACTGTGCCATGGGGGCTGCAGTTTTAGGGGCCTTACCAAACCATCTGTTAAAATTCAATTTATTTTAAATTTTCACCATGACTGACATGCATGCCAAATTTTCTAAGTTTTCAAATTTGTTAAAATCACCAAAAAAAGCCATTTATTCAGTAGAATAATAAACAGAGCAGGTTTAATAGGGTACTCCCAACGTTAGTGCACGGACCCTAATTAAAGCTGACAGCAGCATTAAATGGGCCCCTTGCACTCAGGACTACCTGTTGGGTTAGATCATGGCTCTAAGTGGCTTTTTTGTGCAATTTTAAAAGGCTCAATGTAATGAGGAACAAATTTGCGTGATTTAACCCAGAGAGGATGCATGACAGAGGGGGAAGGACGTCAGGAGGTGACACAATAAAGGGCCGCCTACAGGTCTTAATTTTCTCACTCCATCCACTCTGGCCTCTTGATGTTAACCAACATTGGTGACAACATGATGTCAAACTAACAGCTGTGCCAAATGCTTTGCAAAAGGCTCACCAAACCTGCAAAGAATACTGCAGACCACTCTCAGAGACTCTCAATTATATGCCATGAAGTTGGAACACATGGGTCACAAGAATTTCAGGCATTTTAGGCAAGGAGACAAAATAGACAGACTTAGAGAAATGATCCATAATGGTCAAAATCACAACGTTACCAGGGAAGGAGGTGATCTAATGACAAAATCCACAGCAATATGAGACCAGGGACGGCTGGGGATCGGCAGGCCTTGCAAACTCCTTAGTGTAACTTACTACACTGGGCCACCAGAAACGCTGCTGCACAAAGTGAAAGGTCCTTTCAATAACAACAATGGTGGGTGAGTTCAAGAGAATGCCCCCACTGGAGTGCTTGGGGCTTGGCTGCATCAGTGGGGACGAATGGAAATTTAGGTGGACTATTACTTGGATTAGGCTGAAAGAAGTTAAGAAATCAGTCCAAATCAGCCTGATAGCATGGGGGAAAAGATTTTTTTTTGTTCTGTTAGGTTGTCTGTCTGTCTGTCTGTTTACTGAAAGCTCAGACAGACAGGCAGGCAGACAGACGGACAGACAGACAGATAGATAGTTATTGACATGTCATTAAAAATACAACAAAATTACATTTGGTAGTTTCACTCAGCAGCAGCGGCAGCAGATGATTCCCTCAATATTAATAAAAGTAGAAAATAAATTGTATAAAGGTAATAAATAAATAGTTTTAATGTTAGTAACATAAAAGTATATTCCCAGGTTTCTAATAAGTCTTAAAAGTCAAGGAAATTAGGTTCAAAAATTTAAATAATGAGTAATAATAGTAATGTGACAACACTATTGCACCTGCTCATGTGTGTTTGTCTTTCATTTGTGTTGTGTGTGGACTGAGGCGGGTTATAAGTTGAGCAGAGAGTCCACAGCTCTAGGATAAAAACTGTTTTTCAGTCTTTTGGTCCTTGCCCAAATTGTTCTCTGCCTGCCTGATGAGAGCCTGCTAAATAGGATCTTGAAGGACCCCTCATACCCTGGACTTTGCCTGAGGGCCCGTTTGTGGAGATGGCTCAAGTAGATGTCACTGAGGGAAGGAAGGGAGGAGCCAGCGATCCACTAGGCTGTTTTAACATACTTCTGCAGGCTTTTCTTCTTAGCTGTAGTGCAGCTGGAGTACCAAATTGTGCAGCCATTGGTGAGGATGCTTTTAATGGTACAGTGGTAGAAGTTTGTCAGCACATCATGTGGGAGGCAGTTCCTTTCTACCCCCCTCAGGAAATTGAGGTGCTTCTGAGCCTTTTTAATCAGACTGGTGGTGGTGTGGCTCCAGGTCAGGTCCTCTGATATGTGTACCTCCAGGAATTTGAAGTGGAGGACCCTCTGTACCAGCTCTACTTCAATGCATAGCTGGGTGTAAGGCTCTGTTTTGCTTTTCCTGAAGTCTATAATTATCATCTTGGTTTTCTTTTCAATGGGCTTCAGGTCATTTCCTCTGCACTATGCAGACAGTGCCTGAACCTCTTTCCTGTGTGCCTTTTTATTGTTGTTTGTTATAAGGTCAGCCGATTTTAACTGTGTGTGTGCAATTTGAGAGCCCACTATCCATTTACATAGTAAGGTGTTTAATCTTAGTGAGTTTGCGCAGTAGGATATTATTGAATGCTGAACTATTGTTGATCAAGAGCAGCCTTACTGTATGTATGGGTTCTTTTCCTCCAAGTGTTCTAATGCTGTGTGGAGCATGATGGCTGTAGCATCTTCCATTGATCTGTTCTGCAAATATGTAAACTAATGTCAATCAAAAGGGGCAGGTGTGACTTTTTACCTGCTTTGGAATTAGCCTCTCACTCCACCGATAACTCTGTTACCCACGTCATAATTCTGTTCCACTGGTGAAAGCTGGAGCCTGGAGAAAAATGCACAGGGGTGGAGCTTTTGGATGGAGGAATGCCGTAAAGAATGGTACCCATCCCTGATTCTAATTTTGACATGTCTACCTCCACCACAAACTATAAAGAGGGATCTGAATACATGAGGACTGCGGCACTGGTGAACAACTCTTGAAGCCTTAGGAAAGCCTATTCTACAGCATAACGGTGTCAATGATAAACACTACACTGATGATCCCAAAGGAATGGTTCAATAGAAACAGGTGCTGAGCTATAGAAATCAGTCCTTAACACAACTTCTAATGCACATTCTTGGACACATCCCGGGTGTTGTATCCTTGATTCTCTGGATGTTTGAGGTCTTACAACAGACCTCTTTCTCCAGGTGACCTGGCTGAGGTTGATCAAGCCTAAGCCTTTGTCCAAATGGTAATCTGCTGACCCTACTACTCGCCCCTCTTTAGCTGTAGCCATCTCAATTTTCTCTTGTTATTTTATGGCTCTTCTTCTGCTTGCCCCCATGGTGTTCAGAATAGGCCTTGCTAAAGGAATGACCTTTCAACCCCCAGCTGCCCACCACCACTTGCAGCAGCCTTGGCCAGCTCTTGTGCTTTGTCCTAATGAGCCTCCTCCATCCTGTCCTCCCAGGGCACAGAGAGCTTTAGAAGTTCGATTTGTCTAGTGGCCTCAGAGACAAAGATGATGTCAGTACTCAGTGAAGATTGAACAATGTGAAGTGGAAATCTCAGCAGCCTCTGGGTCAACTGCCATACAAAGCGGACCAGCAAAGCAGCTTTTTTTGCCTTCCCTTTGGCTGCTTTCCTTCTTTGATGAATGCTATTGACCTCAATGTGGTATAGGTGCACCTGCTGTTGCTTATCCCCTCGCCTATTGCCTCAGCAATACTCTTGAAGAGCTGATCATGTCTTTATTGCTTAGTGATGGTGTCCTTCACCTAATGCCTTGGCACAACAAGTTAGGATGTGTTCAAGCATGTTTGTCTTCGAATAAGATAATGTATGATAAGTGATATATTGCTCTAGGATAACAAATAAACATAAAAAATAAAATGATGTGAATGAAACTTTGCATGTGATCCTGGATCCATAGATGGCTTCATAATCTTATACATTATTTATTATTGTCTCTAAACTCTATGTGATACATTGCATTTGCTATTGCTTTTTTGTAGCCCACAGAAGGCAGTCATATCTGGAAGATGCATATGGTGAAGGGTCAGGAAGGCCTAGGCGTACAGATAACAGGGGGGCGTGGCTCAAGGCGCTGTCCACATGGCATCTTTATCGCTCATGTAGAGGAGAGGGGGGCTATTCATAGGTACAGTATGTCCTTAAGAAGTCAGGAAATGTGTGTTTGTGTTTTGTAGTATTTTTGTAGTATTTTTTTGCCTAAGCTACACATATTTAATAATTTAACGACATTTAGCTTGTGTGTGCGTGTATGCATGTGTGTGTATGCCTGTATATGTAAATGTTTCTGTCTTAATGTAAACATGTTTCAGGGACGGTCGTCTTCATGCTGGTGATGAATTGCTGATGATTAATGGTCAGTCTCTGGTGGGTCTCACTCATAAGGAAGCTGTTGCTATTCTCCGCTCCACTACTGGTCTGGTCCAGCTAGTGGTGGCTAGCAGGGTAAGTGCACACACAAACTGATCAGTGGAAATTACAGCCAAGAAGCACCCAGAAAAGCCCCCAGATTCAGCAAGACACATATTCATTAGACACTAATGCAATCACTGAAGACAACACAGATGCTCCATGCATGATTCCTCTGGAAAAAAAGTGGGAAAAAAAATTCCTGCTTTACACAGCGCACCAGGTTTAAGACTGTACAGAAAAAAAGTCATTGTCTTCACTCTAAGAAGAGACCCTTCAGTTTTGTTTTTGTTTTTTTTTTATGTTTTTGTTTTTGTTCCAGTTATGGTTATTATATATAGTTATTGTGGCAAGCCACTGATTTAACTAAAAGAAAAGAACCATAAGAGGTAAAACTTAGGCCAAGCTTTAGGCAAACCAAAACTAAAGTAACTAGAGTATTGAAGAGACTCTTGCTGTGATAAGACTTATGTTACAGTTTAAGAATGGTATACTGCTCTTGTTGAAAAATGGCTAATATTCAAACAAAAGCATGTTTGTCCCACAGACACAAGGTATTCTCATCTCTCAGAGCTACATAACGAAAAGGCTAAAAACACATCATGTACACTTATACATTATAAAGCTGTTTCCATTCCTGCAGGAGGAGTCAGGTGTGGGTTTTGAAAGCTTCCCTTCTACCAGTTTGCCAGACCTTGTCAGCACCTGCAATTCCTCATCCTTCCTATCTCAGACTGTGTCCCCTTCCTTGCCAAAGACTTCCAGCTGCAGCACCAGACTACAAAGCCACTACTTGGTACATGCAGAAAATGCATACAATGTGTCTGTGTGTGCGTGTATATTTGTGTGCATGTGTAAAGAGTGTGTCTTTGTAGCACTTAAATTTGTCTACTCTTCGAAGTAGCATTTCCCTCTGCATGGTTGTGTAACTGTAGCAGAGGTTTTATCTGTTGAAAATATTTAAAACAAGAAGTAACAAACACATGAGGTATTTTCTCATTAGTTGAATCGCCACCTCATTTTAGTGTTTACTTAATACCTATTCAAACCTGCGCCTTTCAGTTTCCTGTCCTCCAAAAAACACATGTACATTGACTACACACACACTGGTTTGCCCAACTTCACCTGAAACCTTCTTGTGTTTTGGATATTTTCACCTGCGGTTCTGTTTTTTTAAACAGCAGATCAACTACACATAGAGAAGACTTTCGTGAATGGCAATCAAAATGATCAAAACCAAGGTGGTATTGAATGATCTCAGCAACAACCATGTGAAGAAGTTGCAGCTCAATCAGTGCATATACATGAGGCACAGAGTTCCAAAAAAAAGCATCTCTTTGTATGTGTACAGTACATGTACAATTGACAGATGGGGGCGACAGAGGAAGGGGATATTTTTTTGTTAGTAAGATAATTATGGTTGATATAGTTCTGAAAGACTAAAAAAAAATAAAATTGTGAAAAAAAGGTGAAATGGTGAAATGGTCAAAGGTAAGTCAGTCAAAACATTCAGCTCCTCGAAGATATAAACGCCTCTAGTGTGGTCTGGGTCACCCCCAGTGTAAATGTAATGAAAGTCTTTGGTTAAAGTTGAGCCTCGTGTAAAATAAGTCTTCAACTAATGGAACTATTTTTATGTCCAAGATGAAGAAGAGGGAAATTAAAAGCACCACTATATTTTGTCTTTACAGTTGACTAAACAGGATAAACCAGAAGAACACAGTCATGAAGAGGCTCCTAAAGGATTGTGCTGCAGTCCCACATCTATGAAGCTCTACAGTCAATCTCAGGGTTGGCACGTCAGAGAGACAGGTAGTTCACCACTAGAATCTTTTTTCAAGTGGAAACAATGCAGCTATCTCTTGCACCATGGTTTAAGATAACTCTTTTAAATTAATCAGGACTAGGAGAATTCATTGTAGACAATATCATGTTTTCAGTGCATGAAAGCTAAATGCAGATTATCTAAATTAGAAATAAACTTGTAGAATTTATTAGACCCAAGATGTCCAATCTAGTATATATTTTGGACATGGTGGTGAAGGATGTCCTATAGGTAGAGAAGACCAAGCAATTTTGTCACACAGAATGCAATGGTGTGTGTCAGAGAGGTCTCTGTTAATGGATCTTAGATCAGAATGTTAAACTTGGTCTAGCAGTTTTAGAGTTGAGACAGGAGTGTGTCAGTAGATTATCACCTTTTTTTTTTGGTGTGATAGAAAGTCTCAACTTTAATTTTCCCACAATTACCAGCAAAGATGGATTTATTTATGTAAAGCAAAAAAGCAAAAGTTTTTTGCTGCAATTCAGTAATGAGTTTTCAGTGTGATGTTTAAATATAAATGACTCATTAAGCAGAGTATCTAAATATATCTGCTATTTACTGCTGCTATTGCTATTGCTACTGTTAACTGTTGATAAGTGTAGACTTTTTAAATCGATAACGTTTTCTCTAAAAATACATAAACCTTGGGGTTTTTTGCATTAAGTATAGATTTAAGTTGGACACGTGCATCTTGAGGAGCATTTAAAGAAAGTTATAGGTTCTCAATAGCATGATGTATGAAGGCAGCATAACAATATGGAATAGTCTTACACATAAAGACAGTTAATTAGAGAAGAGACAGTATTGTTGAAAAAAAATGTAAGCAAAACAGTACCCAGAATTGATCTCTTTAGAACGTCTTTTGCATAGGAAGAAACTCTGGATAGTCCAGGCTTTGACATGATCTTTTGAATAAACAAACTGTTAGCTTAAAACAATTAGAATCACAACTTTTTTTCAAAACAATTAAATAATTATTTTTCCTGGCTCAGGGGAAAACAGACGCTTGGAAGCAGTGGGTGAGGATGATGAACTGTTTGTGGAAAAGAGTGCAAGTAGCTCTGATGTGGTGGAGAAACCTCCAAGTGGTCGACGAAAACACTCCTTACCTCAACAACTAGACACTACTGTAGTAAAACAGGTTAGTGAAAGCCTCACTTTTTCATAATGCAACTGAAGGTGTAAACTGTACACAAAGACTATTCCCATTGTGCATGAACAGGAACTGCACAGTAATGTGTAGTAGCAGATGTAAGCAATAACTCTTGTGGGTAAGTATTCCAATTTAAATCATCAGCACCTGAGTTATACCATTTTCGTGAGCACAGGTATGTGCACATTTATGATTTCCTGACTCCTCTGCAGAAGACCTGTACTGAACTCTGTGTCACTCTCCTTATACAGGACTGGGTTGACCTAAACTTCATGTTGAGGATCATCACCAGTGACTAGAGCTATATCTACATTCATATTTACATATCTACATACATATGATTTATCTAAGAAATTGCCATTAGCTCTTCCCTCTCAACCATGGGTGCAGCCATGAATTTATTAGGCATGTTTAAGTGTTTGAACCTCATGATGTATGTAGAACACTGAATAGCTTTGCAATTACACCTCACTGTGAAATCTTCCTGAATCTGAGTCCTTGTTTTCCACTGGATAAGAACTTAAGAAACTCAAAGGCATTCCAACCTCAACTTCCCAGACAACAAAAGGTATGCTTGCAATCTACCCCAGGACCCATAATATCACCAGTTCAATGAAGACCATTTCTGTCCTTACTCACCCTCTTACTCAACTCCTTAGAACATGGGACATAGCTCTATCCTTGCTCATTGTTTTTGTCAACTTGGCAGGAAAGATGGCACTGCTCGTTCCTGTCACTCCACAGCTCCAGTGGTGAAACATCTCTGTTCTTCAGTGCACTTCTTTCCAAAAGCAGCAACACAAGAGTCTGCCCTAAAAATTTGTCAGCAGTGAATATGTTAAGTTAGAACCAGGGCTAGGACAAAAGGTCTGCTAATTTTATAAGCAACAGGAGTTGCAACATAAAATTGGCATCAAGCTTCTTAGTCAAAACTACCAACTAAACTACCAACCAGTGGTCTTTAGAGACACTGAAGGGAAAAGGGCCAGACAGGTGTGTGCCCCACTAGGAAGCCACACACCAACCTGCAGTACTGGACTGTGCCATCAATGAACTTGGTAACATGGACTAACATAAAGCACAGCCAAGTGCAGGACTGTTCAATATCTGTCACCGCATTGACTTGGTTGAGTGTCTTAGCTGAGTTCACTATTGCTCAATCTGGCCTGACAGTAAGGACAGCAAAGTTCAAAGAGGGACATCCCTCAGAGTTAAAGTAACAATAGGGAATAAAATTAAAAATTAAAAAAAAACTCACATAATTACAGCCTTTTCAATCAAGAAAGACATCTTTCACCAGCATTTGCAGCATTTAACATTAATGAGACGCCAACACTGTGCAAAAGGCTGAAAAACTTGAGCACACACACAAACACACAAACAAAACACAAACACAAACACCTCAAACTAGAACTCATTGAAGAAAAAGAGAAAAGACACACTGAAGTGAAAATAAATAAATAAATGTTGTTGCTGTTACATGATTACTTTGTCTGACTGTGCCCTCTATTATGCTCATCTTTCTTCTAGGAATATCAGACTATTAAGAAATCAGTCCGTTCCTTAAGCACCACTCAAGTGGAATCTCCATGGCGACTGGCACAGCAATCCATTATCAGCACTATAGTGCTGATGAAAGGCCAGGGCAAAGTAAGTGTCCTCCATGATGACTGCTTTCTTCCTGTCCTGAATAAATTTCTTATGTATAGGAAAAGAGTCTAACATCTCTCCTGGATTTCCAGTGGAAACTAACTGTTGATCCTGAAGTTTGATCCCAAAGTTTGTCATTACTCTTGAAGCTCTTTGTGTTTCAGTTCAATGAATGCAAACCTACTATCAAGACCAAACAGCTTGTGCTCAATAGGTATGAGTGTTACTGACCTCAGGGTAACAGCGGAATTGGTGGTCTATTTGGGTGAATCCAAGAGTGAACACTGGTGTTTGGCGGGTAGTGCAGCTTGCCATGGATCCTCTTGGTGATTTTCCTATGGTGTAGAGTTTGTAAAATTTGTTCATGTATTGCTCCAGGTCTTCCAGTTTGTCAGGTGTTTTTGGTGATGATTTGCACAGAAAAATGAAATCTTTGGCTTGCTTCAGTTAAAAAAAGAGTTGGAGAGAAGGAAACAGAGAGAGAGAGAGGAAGTGAAAGCGGCAATTAAGTGATGAGAAATATTAATCCATACAATAAATGCAGGGATGGTGTCTGCTTCTCAAACTGTAGTTAGAAGTTGGTTCTATTGGAGAGGAGCTTGATAGCTGAAGGCTCTGGCTTCCATTCTACTTTGGAAGGCTTTAGAAACCACAAATAAGTCTGCATAAGTCTAATACCAATACTGCAGCTTTGAGGATCGGCCAATACCGATCCGATACCGATCCAATTCTTTTTGTCACTCTGAAAGTTGTTAATAATACGTGGATGTAATTTGCTTGATACTGACATCTAAAACACCACGTTCACTGTACAACAACTAT
>JAPZDZ010062422.1:0-27107 GCA_029783805.1 Acanthurus tennentii
CACTGAATTGTACTGAGTTTTAAGGTGTCTCTGTGTCAGTCACTGCACCCAGATTACCTGTTGCTGGACAATGTATCCTCAGACAGCACGTAGTATTGCAGTGCAAAAGGCCTTTTTAACAGAGATTTGTGAAAATGGGCTATTTTATACTTCTGATTTTGCCTATGATAATGATTTGATCAACTGAGGATAACCTGTATCATTATCAAGCAATCTGTAATTGCTGTTAGTTAGCTCTTTTATCCTTGCAGCTAGCTGACTCTGCTTGTAAGAGACTACTGCTGCTAGGGGACTGTTAGTGTTTACATTGCAGTGTTGACAGGAGGGAAGAAAAAGATCTACTGAGCAAGAGGCCAAAACAGGACCAAAACATAATGTTGAACTGAGTTTGAGTTTTTTGGCAAAAGCCTAAAGAAAAAAAAAAACAAAATCAAAAGGATTACATTAACAAGCTTTCTAAATTGTGTGTCCTGTGTTCCTGCAATTGCTTTCGTTTGTCCATGTTAGCAAAGTTTGTCAGTGTGTTTAATTTAATCATAAGGAAGCGTTGCTGAGTTTTGTTTGTGGTTAGCACATTATCTTGGACAATATGTTTTGCAATGGCTGAGGTCATAATATGTATAATTTTGTCCTTTGCTGCGGTTCATTTATTTTTCTTATGTAAATAGATCTGTTGGGACTGGTGCATGGTTTGTGGATGGTTCTTCAGCCTGGACCAAGGGGCAAACTTCCCTTTTCCGTATTGAAGCCAACCAGGAAGTACAAAAACTTGCAATTACTCCACTGACCACTTGAGGCTGGCTCCAAAAGGGAGCAAATTCTCATTGGAGCCCATGTTAAAATGGCCAACTTTAGAGCAGAAATAAACATATTTACAGCCTGGTTTAAAAAACATTTTTTTGTCTACAGTTTCTCTACTATCTCATGAAAACTGGGGGGGGGGGGTTCCAACTCATTTGTTCATTTTATATTTGAGCTTAAAATTTGGCTATTTTTAGATAAATTGGGGTGCGACCTCTTTGATTGACAGCCTATTGACGTATAGCCGGGGGCTGTTAGCTGAGTGAGTGTGGTGTCCGTCCTTCAAACCCCCACCTCTTCTCCTATATTTGGTTTTTCGTCATTTAGGCAGGCTCTTGGTGGAGTCAGGCGCTGGCAAATGGTGGCGCCCAGGACAGGATTTCTGAGGCTTCACTTTTGCTCAGGCAGAAACCAATGGGTGACGTCACGGAGGGTTTGTCCAGTGTTTTATACAGTCAATGGCCTGGACCTTTGATTAGCTGCTGCATTTTTAAAGACTGCTATGTGAGACAGCAAGATGGGACTCACCCATCTTCCTCCTCTACCAATAGACTATACCAAGTTCAGGTCCTTATAGATTTCCGTGTGTTTGTGTATTTTCTGTTAGTTGGACTCGTGGTTTTGTAACCTTGTGTTCTCCTGTTTATGTTGGTTAGGGAGGTATGGCTTTGTGTTTTGTTTTTTTGTTTTTTGTTAGGTAAACTGTTAATTCCAGTAAGGTCATTTTTTAAAAATTGTTTTGGCCTTGGTTCACCCTGAAGCAGTTCCTTTAAATGTCTCATAGTTTTCCATTATCATTGCTAAATATTTATAATATATTTATACTGACCTCTTTCTGTGAGTCTGTGGCTACTTGGGATTTGGGGAGGATGGGTCCTCTTTCATGTTGTGTCTCAGGTCCCCCAACAGTTAACAGAAACTTTGAATCTGTATTTATTACAATGGGGCAACCATTTTTTAAAATTTCAGTTCATTTATTTCTTTGTTTTGTTGCTTTACTATTACATAGCCCATCAAATCACACCTCAGTATAAAATCTGACCTTAAACTGAGTCCTAGATGTCTAGATGTTTAGTCCCTTTTGTTTAGCATTACCTGCTTCTCTGTATATAAACGCTTGTAAGTTATTTGCTCGGGGTCAGCTCACAGGCACAGACCCGCTCTGTCTGGCAGTTCACCAGTTTGCTGGCATACTTTAATAAAACTCACACCATCACAGCAAACCCTAAACTGGACTTTGAGGATTTTTCTTCAACAATCCTCAAGAACTCAGATATGAACAGTAAGCTCAACCTCCCATAGTCCCCCAGGTTTCCTACCTAGGTGTGAACTCTGCTAAATAAATTTATAAAAAAACTTCTGTGCCCCCACATCGCTCTCTTTTGCTCCTTCTCTTCCTCAATCCCCAGGGCAGGGGACTGAGACGCTCTCCCTTTCTCAGTAGCCTCTGCTCAGAGGCAGAGGACACAGTCCTCGCTCTTCTTCTCAGCCCTTAGAGCAGGGGACTCATCTCAAGACAACCTTTCCAGCAGTCCTGTTCAAAGCAGATTGCCAACCTGCACACCTTCTTTCCAAGAGCAGTGACACGAGAGCCTGCCACAGGATTAAACTGGAGTGAGCAAGTTAAGTCAACACCAGTGACCAGTACACAAGGTCTGCCAGCTGAGACTTGCAAGCAATGAGAGTCACAAACCAAAGTTAGCCACAAGCTGTTAACTTAATGAGTGAAGGAGCAACAAGTGGTCTACAGAGACCCAGGGTTCAGAGGGCTAGACCAGCCTGTAACCCATCAGAAAGCCTCACAAACCTGCAACCTACTGAACTCGATGTTGTCACAAGGCTGCAGCTTAATTGACTTGGCTAAGCAACACACTGCAAAGGACATCTCTCCCTCCAAGCCTTAGTAATGTAACTGGACATAACCTGGCATAAGATGACACAGCTAAGCAAAGAACTATTCAACTTTAATCATTGTTGCAATGATTTTATTGGATAGATTCTTTGAACTTTATGTCTAGGCTTGGTTATTCCTAAGTTAGTTGTACTTTTTACACGCATATAGAACTGAAAGCAAATCCAGTAACTTGCATGTGAGTAACAAAGAAACCCTCTCACCCCTGCTACTAGCCCTGTGGAGTTAGCCGCAATCTTTGATTTGGGCATCTTTGACTTAGATCCTTTGTTTAAGCCATGCAGTCCTAACCACCATTTTGAGTCAGCTCCAAATCCTCAACATTTACTGACTATTGATAGGTAACTTTGAATATAATTATTAAATTAATTATTTATCATAGTTCTAAATTGATAGTAATTTTATGAGACTAACGATTTGGCTATCATTTCCCTTTTTGAGGGTGGTGCTCTGACACAGATTTGATGTTAAGTAAATTCTGTAACTTAATTTTATCATTAATTATTTCCGATAGCCAACCCCTGCATAACTGGTGCTTGCACGAGGCATGGAATGGTCCGTATTTTTCACTCATGTGACATAGTGCACAACACTTCAAGATCTTCTACCAACAGAAGCATTCCTTTAAAATAGCAGTGTATCAGCTGATCTGCTAACCATGGTGCCAATCAACATTCAGTATTAGGAAAAATATTACACTACTGCAGTCATCAACACATCAGATAAACAGAACTAGTAATATCAGAAACAAAACACAAGTTTATTAAAAGATCTAGAATATTCTGTTTGTAAATTTTATTTCTGTTTTAATCCTTTACAGAGAATGTGAATCCACTCTAAAGAAGCTCATTTACTCTGATTAGGGTAGGTATTTAAATTTCTATTTAAGCTATCATAAGATTCAACATGATTCATTTTTAAAATCTGTTTCAAACAAATGCATAAAGAACAATTTTGGGATATGTGAGGAGTTTAACTTTCCTTAAGAAAAACAGTATATCCTTCCATGCAGCACTTTGACTGCAGCACAGGTTTACTAATACCATCTGCGAGAGCAGGTTTTCAGGTTTTCCACATCACAACCTCACCGTGACAACAAGACTGCTAAAGCTGCTCCTGACTACTGTTTGAAACAGCATAAATCCCATATTAAAAATACAACTTATTGTTTAAGCAATTGTTTCAGTCTATAGTTTAAATTAACAAATTACGATGTGTTACTCTGAGAGCTTCATAGCTGACAGACGGCCTATTTTTTGATTGAGCCAGGCTAGCTGTTTCCCCTGATGTTACACTAAAAACCAATCACTTCTCTAATTTCTCTAAAGAGCAAATATGTGTATTTCCCAAAATATTGAACAATTTCTTTAAGAAAAATAAAGTCTGGTCTATGAACATTTCATATGAGTACATGTATAAATTAATTTAAATTGTGTGTCATGAGTAGGAAGAACTTTTATAATATTTTAAAAGTTAATTTTACATGTTATTAAGTATTTTTCTTTGCTAAAGGAATAAAATATCCCTGCTCATTAAAAAAAGCACTGTTACATGTGATATATGTGATATAACGGTTTCAATATTAACACAGTGTAACAGGCCGAGATATTTTTACGCCTGTATTTGTAATCTGTATTTTGATCTCTTCACTCCATCGTTTTCATTTCCTCATCAGCTTCCAGCTCAGCAGCTGACATCTCCTCCTGTTTCTCCTCCTCTGCTGCAGGGTCTGAGTACAAGCAGGAGGTATTGCCATCTTTCCATGTGACCACTACATTTCCTGCTTTAAGCTCACTTACTTCCCCATTGGATGGGGAGGGTTTGCTGCTGCCATCTTCTCTAACAGGTGAAATGACCAGCAGCTCCTCGCCCTCACTCTTCTGAGCCACAGCAGCTGCAGCTTTATACCTTGCAATCTCCTTTCTGTTCCTGAATAAAAAAAAAAAACAGGAACTTATGTCACTTAAAAGACTTTAAAATATCTGCTTTATGAACTTTTAGTATGTTGTTGTGAAAATGTCATTGTATAACTTCATGTACTTGTTGGCCATGGCTCCCATCCCTAACAGCAGAAATCCAACAAGAAGGCAGATAAAGGCCACTCCCAGCAGCACAAACTTCCATGTGGTTGCTGCAACAGGAGGAAGACAACAGTCTAGTAAACATACAGCTCCTCTAAAAACGGTAATAATGATAGTGTTTTAGAAGGCCATAAGTATATGTTCATGAATATCTCTCTTTAAATCAGGTTTTTGAAGGATGCTGGTTATGAGCTGTACATGTAAATGCCTTTTTTTATTTCAGAGACTTGCAAATGCTAACTGAAGTACTCTCATAGAAACCAGACTACTGTGGCATGTATGTTGTACAATTTAATCAATGAAAAAAATCTTTTTCAATCTATGTTTTCTTATCACAGCATCCCCAAAATGCATGTTAACAGGCTTTTACTTGTGCTGCTTTAAATTTCTTGTATCTTCTTCAAACTTTCCTTTGTAAAAGCTTTGAGAAGCAGTTATGCTCTCCATCAAAGGTGATCAAATTTACATTATTCAAACCAACCAGTTATTCTTCCTCCTATTTTTTTTCCTGAAAGCACTTTTGATAAAATTTTAATCCTTTGGGTAAAAGTTTGTTTTACAGTGTGAAAGGCGTGGTTGCCAAATGTGGGCAATGTAGGGGTAAAGTGTTGGAGATTCTCACCACATTTTATGTATTAATCATAAGGCAAAGAAGACACTGTAAGCTTTTGAGATTTTTTCAATCCATATTAAAAAAACAATAACAACAAAAACAAACAAAAAATACCCCTTAAAGATCCAGATCATTGTCGGTAACTTTTTTTGATAACAGCTCCAGCAGTACTTACGGTCCTCTGTCCGATAGAACCAGCGTAGGTATGCTTTCTGTTCCTCCGTCATGGCTGCCAGCTGACCTTTTTGCTCCTCTGCAGCCTCAAACTCTTCCGGATCATTAGACCCTCTTTTTGATCCTGGAGACAAAACAAACACACTAATAAAATTTAAAAAATAAACTTACATTATATTTTTTATGTTTCAAAGCCTTTTGTTTAACCAGGTCAATTTTGCCAATCAATTTCAAAATGTCAAAAAAAATAATGCAACAGTTATTGTCAAAACACTATTAGTTTAAAATTTGGAAATTTGTTTTAAAATTGTAGTTATGTAGAAACTTTCATCAGTTTCCCCATGGGTTCACTCTTACAGCTCTCAGAGTGTCCTTTTCAGCTACAGTTGTTTTCAGAGAAAAAGCTGATCCCTACTTTCTCTGCACTCAACAGCAGACAGATAGTTAGAGGCTATAAGACAGCTAACAGAATGTGAAAATTGAACCTTCAACAAACCTTTACATAACTGAGATAATGGAAGTTTAATTAATTTTATACACAAATTGCTCAGATAATGCATAAAACAACCTTTGTGTTCTTTTAATAATGGCTGACTTACTCAGTTTTTTCTGACAGATACTCCCCTCATCCAGAGAGCTCCACTTTGAGTGTTTGCTGTCATGTGTGAGAATTGGACGCCTGCCATCTATTGACAGCAGCATTGATGTGTTCCTGCTGATCAGTCTGTCATTGTCACAGTCCCACATTAACCCTGCAGTATCCACCTTTGGCCCCTTGCAGGACTGGGTCTGAAGCAGCTCTCTCTGCATGGCTGACAAACATCTGGATGATGCTGCACACATCAGCATGTCGTGATTGATCCAGATCCACTGCTGAAACTCTGAATCCAGGTTGCACTTTTGGAGCAGTACTTCACCCATAGCTACTGAGTCCTCCAGACAGAGGCTATATTTGGTGTTGTGGATCATGAACCCTCTCACTCCTACAGGTGTTATGAAAGGTTTGACAGGTTAACAGGTTTATATTGATGCTAATAAATAAATCAGGTCTAAATGTGTGGGTGAAGCACAAACTTACTGAACAGGAGAGAAGACAATACGAACAAGGCAGCAAACATATCTATAAAGGATGATACACTGTTATTACAAAACACAGCTATTTTAATCTTTTTATCCAAAAAAAGTGATTTGAGTTAAGTAGAGTAATTTATACTGGTTTACAAGATGGCTGCAATATAATACCAGGTGCTCAAACACATTATTTTCTATGAATTATAGATAGATTCTTGTAACATTTACGACACAGTAAGAGAGTGTGTTCAGTTCCTTTGTCTGTACATTTTTTGCTGTTTGTATTTAAAGTAAAAATTGCTGAAATTAAAAAAATATTTCGATCAGACTAAATTTGACTTTGATTAAAAAAATCATAATCTGATAATTAAATGGTTAATATATAAGAGCTAGTATGAAAATGTTCTTGTCTGAAAAAAAGTAAAGCCGTCTGGTTTTGGTAACATGTGCGCACTACGTGCCTGTCAGCCAAATTACCACTACACTGTGCTGAGAATAGACCAGGTTGGAGCTGGCAAGCTTTCAGCACACCTTTCGCGCAGTATTTTGGCACGAAATTGTCACTGCGCCAAGCTGAATCTGTGGACACCTCCCCCTGGTGTGCTGCCACACCCATCTCGGCGCAGCCCGGTCTACCAAATTGCCAAATTGACTGCGCACGGTGGTGCACCGGACGAAATTACCACTGAAATTTCCGGGGTGAGCCACGCTCCGCCACCCTGTGCCACCCTACGCTGCGCCACGAAATTAGAGCCCTATATGTGTCTGTGTATGTGTATATATGTACATATAACGTATTTACATAAAATCTATAATAATCATTTAAGGTGGAAAAGAGGATTCGTCTTGTTTGTTAATTTGTATTTATATATATTATTTGCTATATTCCTTCATTATTAATTGCATGTGCAATTCTTTGCACATTTTTGGACTGTGGAAGAAAACCAGAGCACCTGAATAAACCCAGCACTGGCAGCAGACTGCACCATATAACTCAACTTTCTGAATGCCGGTTTGTTGTCCTGTATGCTGTGCCACATGATATCATGACAGGTATCTGGTTAAAAAATATCTACATTAATAATCCAGATACCCCCTTCCTCATTGTTTTCTTGTGCAATGAAACTACTCTGCAAATTGGGACAAGTTACACTACACATTGTGGAGGTGCTATAAAATGTCACCTAATTTTTACTATAATGTAACTGAAAGGCCACTCTCAACAAAAATTTCCTTAACAAAAGGTACAAAAAATATTCAAACTGGTGTACATGAATTTTCCTTCACAACAAAAGACTAACCATAGCTCATCTTTTAATTTATCACATTGCTGTATTAATGTGTGTAGTTTAAATATGTTCTACCATAAGTTTAAAACTACTTATAAAAAAAAATAATTGCACTTGCACTTACTTCTTTGATGATCTTTCTCAGACTGAGGTGAGAAAAGAACCACTGAATGCTCAGTAGACAGAAAGTGAAAAAAAAGCTTTCCAAAGTTCATGGGGAGGAGCTTGCAAATCATTTCATTACTCTGCTCTTGCTGAATGTGACTAATAGCAATCATAAGCATAAAGGGTAAGACATTATGTGTATCCTTTCTTTTTAAAGAAAGTGTTGTAAGACTGTTTAGTGATCTCATTGTCCTGTGTTAGTTGATCAGACTTTAAAATATTTGTACCATCTAAAGAATCACTTTCACAAAAGTGATAACAGTACCTTTAAAACAAAGTTTAGACAGTTACATTTCAGGTCCTTGACCCTTTGCTTGGTTACTGTTTAGACAGCCTTGTGCAGTAACCTTCTGTTTGTGAGAGCATGTGACTCATTTGTTAATCTCTTGTACACACTGAGAGCACTGTTACATTTGGAAGTAAAGGTTTTTATTGTTATATCAGGGGTTTGCAGAGGTGAATAACCTCTGTGTCACTGAACAAAGGAAGGGGACATTGCTAATGAGTTTGTATCAAAAACAGGTGACTGTCAGCTGAACAAGTCAAAGCTAATGCTTGAGAGAGATCCATAGACAAACACTGAAATGCAAACAAGTGTTCTATGTTTGTCTACACTGATAATTTTCCCCCAGTAATTTAGATGTTGTTGAACTGGACAATCAATGCTGTTAACTAGAAAAGTCAGTGCTATTTATACATAACAGGAATGCAATGAGGGGGGATTATTACAAAGGATAACGTAACAATATTCACATACATAGTCTGTACCCAGCTTTTAAGGTTTTAGGGTTGATAATACAGTAGTAGTGGTTTCCGAGAAGAAAGGAGAAATACTGTTTTGGGATGTGTTCCTTTGAATGTTTGAGAGAGAGCACTCACTTTCTATTTGAAAGAACACAGCTATTTTACAGCTAAGGGCCTGTTGAAACAGTCTCCAAGCAGCTTCCACTATCTGTTAAAAAATTATGCATAACCCTTGCACTGGGCAAAGGCTGATGGTTTCTCTTTTCTTTCTTCTCCCCTCAGCAAAGGATCTCATGCGTCCTCCTCCAAGCTGCCTCACTCTTCCTGTTGTGGTATATTGTGAAAAGGCCCTATATGGTTCAATATTGTACAATGTATGGCCTGATATCTTCTTCTCTCTGTGTTCAACACTTCTCTCCTTTTTGTACCTCACCTCTCCCTACTCCCTGATATGGTTTGAAACATCTTTTTTGTCTCCCAACTTGTGTTGCAACATAGTATGGCCTTGAAGTTGAAGCCTAACAGCTTTATCCTGTTTTGTAGCAATATAGCGATGTCCTGTTTTTATGGGATAGATAATATCTCCCATGTAGTATATGACAGTTGAGGGGTTCCATCCATGTGTAGTTGCATTCCTGTTTTATGGCGAGATCTCCACTAGGGTTATAAAAAGTGGACTGTTTGTGCTGTACTTCGGATATTCATATTGGCTTTGAACGCTTCCTCAAGTTGTCCGGAACACCTGATTGATACTGTACTTTACTGTAATAAACTTCTTTATATGCAATCAAGTCAGTGTCAGCGGAGATTTCTTCACCAGCACTTCTACAGCATCTATACAGAAGATACCACACTGTCACAGCGTTTGATCTTGCAGAATCTTACTAATTTTCTTTTGCTAGACAGAGACATTGACAAATTGTGATAAATTAAGTAACATTTTGCTTGTTAAATGATCAATTCTAGGCCTCAGACGTATGTCAGGGTTCAAGTGTCTTGAACTTCTACAGGCAAAGAGAACATATCCATAATATTAGTCATTTACGTGTAGGTATACACACTAGGCTACAGAGATATACTTCTGTGGGTAAGTATTTTTTTCCAATTTTATTTTATAGAACATGGTTAATATACAGAGGCGACAATAGTTTTATGGACTTTTGGGTGAGTCGTCCCAAAGCTATAACAGTTTTGCATAATTTCTTTACAAGTTCATAAGTGCTGAGCAGCTTCTTTACAATGTTAATTGTGCAAAGCCTCATCATCTCATCCACTTTCTTCGTCCTGCTTGCCCTTCAGCTGATATTTTAGGATTGCTAGGAAACTTTCAAAACCTCCCTCTGCTTCAGGTATAGTTTGAAGTCCTCTCAGCTCAGATTCTTCAAAATTTCCAACACCTTACTGAGATCACTGGGAGTTTTGTCTGGTCCTCTACACTCCTTAAAATCTGTCTTGTTCAGCAGGACTTGCTTTTTCTAAAATATGGAAAAGAATAATTAAATAAATAAATGAATGTATATAAGGGTTCAAAAACAAGCCAAAAAGCGTGAACAAGTAGTTGTGTTGACGTCCCTGCAATTATTATTTTTCCAACATTCTCTAATTTGTCTTTTGATGATTTGTTTTAATATATTTTACGATATAATTAATAACAATATATTTTTTAATATTGTTTTTTTAAGAATTTACCCTAATAAAAAACTATTTAAAGAACAGAGGGGCAGGGTGAATGGTGAGGGGGCAGGGTGTCAAGGAGAGGAGGGGGATCTCAAGGGGAGAATGGGGGTGTCACAGGGTGGTTGGGGTCAACTGGAGAGACAAGAGACAGAGAGAAATTTATCAGAAACAGTTTCAGACCCTCTATGACAGACAACATCATCTACTGCATTTATGAACTTTTTTAAGTAGCATAAGTATGTGGAATTGATTTTTTAATCTTTAGAGAATAAAGACATAAAAACTAATTTGACAAATTTTACACATTTTAATCTTCAAGGAACACACATTATCACAAATCCACTGATTCCACAGCTGTGGGAGCTCAGAGGAACTCACAGGATTTAACAGGACCTCAGGGGAAATTTGAAAAAAAAGGTTCCTGTTATAGTCAGTCTTGCTGTGCTACAGTCTTGTGTGTGCTGTGTTTTGTCTTTCAAAAAACAAAAGCAAAAGAGAATTATAATGAGTGAGAGAGTGAGAGCTTCACAATTCACTGCTCCAAAAATAGAAAATCAATGTTTAGAGCAACTGTATTACAACAATATTGTAGAGGGTTGCAGTACACAGATGATCATATGGGAAACACTGACGCCAATCAGGCCAGCACTACCCGACTCTCCTATTAACAGGTGCACTACCACTGACTGCTCCCTTTTTCCTTCATGAACAGCAAAGTTTGCTCACTGGTCTGCAACATATCTCAGCAGCCTCTTTAAATGCAACCTTGTGCCCATTCTATCCCAGCCTCAATGCCACTGTTGATCCACATTCTCTCTGCATTGAATGACTTAGTGCTGAGCATTCAAAGAGCATGTTGAGTAGTTGTTGTCCTGTGCTAACTGCTGGGCCCTCCATGCTTGGAGAACAGGCAGGAACTGATTATTGAGGTAAAGAGTAATCATTTCATGGAAAACAATATGGCTGATCACTAAACACTGCCTCCATATGGTATCCTGACATTGCCTTCTCCTGTTGTTGGCAGGCACACACACACACACACACACACACACAGTACACAAAGATCCCAAGATAACAATGCCATCACTGTCTTGGTTATTTTGGGATTGTATTTTTTTTCCTACCATTCCCAATGTAAATGCTTGTATTTTGGATGAAGTTTTCCTTTTTTTTACTGACAAATTTAACGCTATTGTAAAGTGTGCTGTAATGGCTGTTGTTGTTGTTGTTGTTGTTTGTGTTTTCCTCTACCTCTTCTTTCCCAGTCTCTATCTTTTCTCTCTTTATATGCACTCTCAATCCTTGTGCTGTCTGGTGGCCTTCCCTTTAAATTTCAACAAAGATCGTAACAGGAGGAATATATCAGACTTCTCTTTTGCAGGGCAAATTTGTTCAGACACCACAAGGCACCCAGACTTCTGACATTGTCTGGACAGCTGGTGCTTGCTGACTTTGTGGAACAGGTGCTAGGCTGGTTTGTGCAGCTAACAGTTGAACACTGGTACCTGGCTCTTCATCTGACTTAAGGGAAAAAATGTTTTTATTATGAATTTTTTCATTTTTGTTTGGTTTTTAGGACCCCCTGTAAAATAACATTCTACATATCAAGGGACTACCCTAATGATAGTTCAAATAAACTCTGCAGACATGTATTTCTAATGAATGTCACATATTTACTATTATCTGGCTCAAACACAGGTGGCGCATCTGTGTCTCCTCCATTATTTGTGCCCACTGAAGGAGACCCCATAAGTGCAGCCACACACCTCAGTCTGCCCAGCTGAGGTCCAGCTGGCCTTTTCTAGTCTAGTGCTGCACTTGAGTGCAGCAAGACTTTTTTTGTTCGCGGTTTTGAGGTCTGACCATTTTTTCTTCATTGAATCTAAAGAATTGTGACAAAAGCTTTCATATATTTTTTAATGACTTTGCAATATCACAGATGTATAAATTATATATTGAAACCTCAGCTGGAGTTCTTTTGTCAATGCTGTTGACTGCAGAAGTGATGGCCGTCCATGCCACTGCTTCCTGACTTCCTTTAATGCCACTTTTTGGGCTACCAAATAGAACTGACTTATGCCTTTGGACTTTATTTTAGCATCTGAGAAGTTTCTCCTCTTGGCTGCATTGCAATTCGATTCTTCTTCTTCCTTCTTGTCACAAACTTGTGCCTGGATTTGCACCTGCTTCAACGCTGAGGGCCAGTGTGTTTTGTCCTTGCTGCTCCTGATCGTAATATCCATAATGTTAATTTTTCTTGTCAGTCTTCTGCTCCTGCACAACATATTTTGATTAAAGCAACAGAGATCTGCTTAAGGGGAAATATACCTCCCCCTCTCCCACCCTTGTCCCGTCAGTAACATTGATCAAATTTGACTGACTCAGAAGAGTTTCGGTCATATTAAGCATGCCCAAACCTTAATGTCTGGGAGTTTGAAGTTTGAAAACCTGGGATAACTGTGCCCCCGTATGGAACAAAGTCAAAAGCACTATCCAAATATGAGTGTTATACTCAACGTGATACTGTTGGTAAACAAACAGGCTGGGTGTTTACAACTTTCTATAAATACAATGACAAACATTTAAAGCCTAAATAAGGGAAATTTACTGGACAATATGCTGTGGTCACAGGATTTTTTTTCTTCAACCCAGTGTGTGTAGGTGATTTTTTAGGTAAAAGCTGCATGTGGTTGCTTTTACTCATCAAAGCTGCTAGAAAGACAGTCTGTATGTCTAATTGAAATACCTTGCAAGCAAATGTTGGCCATCAGTGCATCAGGTTGATGTTGATGTGTCCATGGACCATCCCTTTAGTTCTGCCCTATCTATTGTCGCCCCCTGGTGGAACAACGTTCTTGTTTTTGAAACATGGCAGTGTGCTCTGATAGAGTGGACTGGTATATTCCGTTCTGCAAACTTTTCCCAACCTGATGGGCAACACAGAGGCAAATCTATTCAACTTTTATATTGTATCACTTTGATCGCACTGTCTATGCTGTGAAAAATCCATTTGACACTTTCATTGCCCACTCAACCACGTATACTTATGACCAAATCCGTTTTTTCCATTAGGTTTTTGTTTGTCCTTTAGACTAGTTTTGAACATCTCTTTACTGATCAACAGGCCTAGGAACAGCCACGCCCACCAGGAAGACTTGAGTGTGGTGAAATGAGATTTTCATCAAGTGGTCTATAGTATAAAGGGGCTAAATCGAAAAAGGTCCCCGAGACAATGTAAACCTAGTCAAATTACAAAATACCGACCTCAAGAATCCCTCATTTTTGAGCTTTCTCTTTGAATTTTTGCAAACGATATAATCGGACGTTTTTAAGTAGCCGGCTGCTCCGTATGTCTCTCAGATGTCGCTGCAGCTGTTCCATTTTTTAATTATTTATTATTTACACATTTATTTTTATGTAGCTTGACCTTAAATCACGTCGCGAATGTAGCGACTTATAGTATCGGCCAAACTTCTCATTACACAGGGTGTCGGGTGCTGAGTTTGGATTCTGATGCTTAAAATGATGCATACAGGCGTTGCTGCCTGCTTGGTTGCGTTGCCCCTCCTCGACAGACTTTTCGAATATGAAGGGACTTTAACCGGAAACTAAACTTTTTCTTCGCACTGTTTTCTCTGAGACAAAATAAGAGACAAAGTAAGAGAAGAGACGATTCTTCTTCCTTCTTTTCATTAAAGCGTACTGTCGGAAATGCGTCAGCTGCAAACCATCAAGGGAGAAGTTAACAGTTTTTGGCGAAGATAAAGGCAACGTCGTGCGAGTTTAGTTAGGATAGACAACTGTCACATAACGGATTTTGGTCCTTTATCATGGAAGATGTGAGTAGTAACTTCAGTCCCACTGTGACTCGTTTTTGTTGCAGATATCCTGCTGTAAATGCAATGCAGGGTCTTAGTTTTGAGATAATTTTACGTGGTAACTCAAAAGTAGGCATGTTGCACATACGTTCGAAAAGGGATTGTAAATGTTTTAGAAAATGTTGCATTATTAAAACCCAAATTTGACACTTATGTGAATTGCGTTGGGTTACGCATGCGAATTGATCATTTCGGCAGGAGAGGATTGCGGGGACTAACCCAACTAAAGTTTGACATATTTCAAATAAAAGAAGACTGAGTGGATTGTGCAGTCGGTTAATCTAATGTAAATGGCAAATGTGTGAGAAGGGTTCACAGCGACTCTATAACGTTTCCTGTTTTGACAATGACCGAGTTAATTAGGATTGAATGTGTTTCTAAATTAGAATTTTCAAGAGGGTAAGAGAACATTATGAAATAGCATTAATCACAGGGTAGAATAATGTTTTTTTTTTATTAAAAATACCAAAGTCATAGAGATCCTGTCTGTGATACATAACCCAAATTAACTGCTGATGAGCTGCATCCCTGTACGAAATTTTGACATTTTGAGGAAGCAAACTTACTAGAAAGAGGAAGTCAGCTGTAGACATACTAAGTTACCAAACTAACAGTATGCTGGAAACTTTTTGGCAAAATCTTAAGCATACCTCCCCTGCTCTTACATTGGAATGTTGATCGCTTCTGTTGCCTGTTTCCTTTCCATTCAGTTGCTGATGATTAGATGCAGCTTTTCTTTTCTAACATTTGACTACTTAGCTAGAATTACCCTCTTGGCTTAGGCTGTGTCAACTCTTTGAAACAGCTACAGCTCACATTTAAAATGTATGTAGGAATATCTCAAGCATCATTCACCACAAACAAGTATGTTTAACAAACACAGTTAGAGAGTTATAACTGTGACTTCATCAAAATTAAATGTTGAGGATGTAAGTCAATTTTACATCACAAAGTCACATTTACATCTGCTTAAAATAAAGCATTCTAAGAGAGTTTCTACAAGTACAATGGGAGCTATATAACAGTCATATCTCTAAAGTTTATAGTAAAATTTAGTTTAAATTTTAAACCAGGAGCAACAGATCTATGAGTGTCATGGCTGCTGGGTGGTTGTTGATGACTTTAAAATGTTGCCTTTTGTGAATGACATTGTGTCACAAATGAAACCTGAGTAGAAAATTGATCTGGCAGCTCCATTCAAAACATTATCTACCGGCCCTCAGATCTGGTAAATTATCTATTACAGATTAAAGTCTTACCATTTTTTTTTAGCATCCTTTACACACTTTAACGCCCCACTTCAACAATCTGAAGCTGTAAGACTTAAAGTTTGGCCCGTTGATTTTAAGTTAATTACAACATGTTATTACATAATAACAATGACTGTGTCATTTTACTACTCCTTGCACATGGATGAATAACATTACAAAAAATGTTACAATATATGTAAATATTTTTGATTAACAAAAGGACAGGAGAAGACATAAACTGCCTTAAAAGAGTCCAGCAGAAGAAAAGTATGTTAGTATTTAGCAGTGCAAATTGAAGCGTGTGTGGCTAGGTGTATTCTGCTGAAGTAGTTCCAAAACCTGCATTGAGATTAATATTAATTTTTGCCAGAGACCAGTATATATGTCCTGGCTGTCTGTTTTGACTTTTTTACTTGTTTGGTCAAAGTTGTAGTTTTTGAAATAATTAAAAAAAAAAAAAAATTCTGCAGTAACAGAGGCCCCCACAATATATGGGGTAATAAGCTTTGATCTCAGCTGAGATTTCATTACTGTAATTTAATTGGTGCCAGAATTATTATGGGAGACTGGAAAATTTTTTAACTTTTTAATGTCACCACTGATATGTGACACAATAGTGTAACAATAAGCGCCGTCACCTCACAGCAAGAAACCTGGCCTTTTCTTCTTCCCACAGTGCCTCCTACAAAGTCCAGATCAAGTTGAATAAGTTAAAACTGCTTGGTATAAATCTGTATGTGAACGGTTGTTTTTCTCCATGTGTAAGCCCTGTAATGGACAAACATTACATCCAGACTGTACCTGACACTTGCAGCTAGGATCAGTTGCAGCCACCGCTATCTGTATCATAGCTGAAACTAGTGCTTGTTGTTTTGTAACTGTGAAAACCTACTACTTTGCTTGCTACTTATTTATAGCTGTTTGGCTTATATGTGTCCTTATTTTAATTGTCATTTTCCTCTTTTCTCCTCTCTACTTAATATTCTGCCTTATCTGTTTATCTTTGACCCCAAAACCCACTCTGGCCCTTCCATTATATTTGTCAAGATGATCATTTCTTTCAGCTCCATGAGTCATTCTTTAATTGCATTCCCAGTGATCTAGAATGCATAGAATGACGAATTTCCCTGACCCGTTCTGAAAAAAGGAAACAAACTGCCACATTATGTGTCAGGCAGAAAACAATTAACCCTCTCTCAAAATCATCTTGTACCCAGGCCCTTACTACACAAAGGACATGTGTGTGCACAGCCTCTTACTGGGGCAGTACTGACAATTTCTGGGAATGTGCCATTTTGAAAAATAAAGAGTCCTCATTAGTGAATGCACATATGTGTTACTGAATTTGTGTCCTTGCAGGGACAAGGACTCTTTAAAAGATAAAAGGATTAGGAAAGTACTCTTTTGAGGACCATTCATTTCACTCACTGCACAAAGTCTTGATGTGGAATCAAACAGAAATAGTGAAATAATGCTTTAGTTCAGTTAAGTATTTAATACTTCTCTATACTACTTACTCTCCAAAGTGGAAGGACTCATTTCAGGGTTTTTGAAGTAAAAGTACTGTTCCCTTTTTGTAAATTAACAATGTTAGATCACTAACAGCCAAAAGTCACAGACTCCCTACAATGACAACCAAGCATTTGTCTTGTTAGCATTACCATATTGCATTTTTTTATAAGCCATAAGACAAATCATTTTTGAAATAAGCAGTCAGTGCTGTGGCTTAGCTTCCCTGCCTTGCCTTGAAACAGTGTAGAAATCAAAGTTTCAACAATACTAATTCAGGCAGGTAGGATTTCAAATGCAATATAGCTAAGGACCCAATACTGGCACTTTGTGCTTGGGACTCTCAGTCAGAGTATCACAGGAGAATCCAGGTTTAGTTATCGGTATCTTGGAAGCTTCAATATTTTCAAAACAATGGCGGAGAAGTATTCTGTTTTTGGTTGCACAGTTGTGGAAGGAGAAAAGGTGATGTGTTACCAAAGGATATGAAAATTGGAGACAGAAAAGATTTTTAATGGAAATTTTCTCAGCATTGTTTTTAAAAATTTGCACAAAAACAATGGGTTGTTCCCTTAAGCTTATACTGAAGCCTGTTCCACCCATGTGCCTTGGGAACACAACAAGTATGCGCCAACGTGATTCTAACTGTGTCCATTAAATCTGTAGTGTGCTTCATAATGTTAGCTAACATTAGTCCCAAACTGATGATGTAGGCTATGTCAGATGATGACAGGATATTTTCTATGGCTTTTGGCTGTTGACAATAGTACAGTTTGTTTTTAATGGATAGCAAGGTTGCTTAATGCATGGATTCAATGCTTAGTTTTATAGGTTGTCACACAGATTAACTGCATTAATGTAGCACTTTTCTAATCTTCCGATTACCCAATATGCTTTACAATACAAATCAGCAATCACCCATATTCATAGCAAGTTGCTCGTCTACACAGTGCCAAGAAATCATGCATGGTCATTCTCATACTGATTGAGCAGTAATTGGGGCTCAGTATCTTGCCCAAAGACACTTCAGCAGCCTAGCAGAAAAGTCAAGGATCAAACTACCAACCTTCTAATAAGAGGATTCTTTGCTGTACCTCCTGAGCAACAGCAGCACATCACACCATATCACAGGCTCAAAGTATTGTGTGGTTTGGATGGGTGGAGCAGAGGAACAGGCACTACCAGCAATGATTGCATGTACAAGGAAGTTTAGGTTAGACTACAGCTTCTTCAGATTTAAGTGTATTTGCAATTCTGCACAATCAAAGGAGGGTTTTTTTCCCAACGCTTGTGTCAAGCTGCTGGTTTTGTGGCACAACCTACATCAGGATGTGAGAAGATGGGTGGGCAAGTGCAACAATATATGTGTCTGTAAAGACATGCACATGTAGTATAATTTAGTTTGCATAAGCAGTAACTTTACACTCTACAGATAGTGACTGTTCATTCATGTAGAAGGCCGGTGCACAGCTGTTGTCAAGAATTTCTAAGTTGGGATGAAAAAAAACAATAAACTACATTCTCCTTTCACTCTTTCACAAAACTAGTCACAGATTCGAATAGAACCATCACTTGGTCCATGTCTGGACGCAGTCTGCCATTCATTGATTCCTGATTTGTGCCAACAATACAGTCTAACTACTCAATGCAATTGCTCAGTCTGCTGATGATACTCTGCTGAAGTGGTTGCTTTTGTTTATAGCAGGGGGTTGGGTGCTGATGGTGCCGATGTGGGGGACAATTCGTTGGTGGCATATGTACTAACTTCATACGTTAGCACTGACTAGATCAGCCAGCAGCCAAATTCAATAGCCAGATTTCAACCTGTAGAGGGCAGTTGCCAAGCATTTTATATCAAAATTGCAGAATTCACATACTTTGCTTTAAAATGTTGAGATTTGGGCCTGAGTCAATCAACAACACTACTGAATTTACACATAAATTGGTTTTAAGCTGAAAAAAAGTGGTTTTGAGGTTTAGTTACTCTTTAAAAGGTAAAAAAAAAATCAACCCAGACAGTTCTCATGAACAGGAATTAGCCACAGAGACCAAAACCATTTTCTTGCCAGGCTATAAAAAAATTATAAAGTAAATTTAGACATTTATTATGGAACTCAATGAGGACTGACTTGCTTTGGTGTCAGCTTCATTTGTACATTTAAGGAACTATTGTTGTAGTTGTCTTTTTTGGTTTCTATTTTTGACCCTGACGTTGCTACTTTAACAAAACAAGGAACTTTCTGGGAAATGATGATGACTATTTGTCTTAAGGTGATAACAGAGAGAGATGAATTGATTGTGAAAAAATAATCAGTAATTGCCACCCTTAGGGAAACATTATCTTAATGCTAAAATTTTGCATCTTTTTGTGCAGTCAGTATTATTATGTTTGCCTTTTCTATATTTGTGAGTTAAAAAAGGTGTGTCTTATTTGACAGCAATTATGCTAGAGTTAGACTAGGCTTTAGCTTTAAAGGAAGAACGAAGGTGTTGAGCAGCAATAATACGTGTGCACTAATGTCTTTATATGGCCATGGTGCGTTATGAAAATAGATTTCCTCTTGCATCTATCTGTGAAAAACTAAGTAACACCTTCTCAACCCTGTTGCACCACCTCCAGATGCTGTTATCTTGGTCTCTAATGTAAACCTTTTTAATGTTTTGACATATTGTGTGTTTTTTTTGTTTTGTACCATTGCTCTGACCCATAATGTCAGCACCATTTAAAATAAGTTAAAAAAAAAAAGATTGAGGTAGAAAGATTCACCATGAGTGAAAAGAAGCCTTGTCTTGAGTAGTTGCCTGATCAATGAGTAATTGTAAGGACTTCCATACTGATATTATATGAAATGAAATGAAATGAAAAAAACAAAACATGATTTTTATTAACAATGTCTTTATACTAGTGTAAGCACAAAAAAATCAGAACTTTTGGGCCTACCTGTGGTCTGTTGTGTGATTTGTAAAAAAGAGGTCTTTTGTCACAGCTTTAAAAATCTAAGTACGCTGGGAAATTTCAATGTGTAGCATGTTTTCCGGCTTGGAAATGAAATGACTGGCTTTCTTATGAACTGCAAAGCAGCACTGATCAATTAATAAATCTGAGGCTGTTTTAATAGTAAAATGTGAACAGTTTTATTAACCCTAGTTGTGAGTGAAATAGCCCAGTCATTTACTGAAGCTCATTTGGCTTTAACTACATAGGTAGCAACAACTTAAACAGGAAATATATCCTCGCAATGGAGTCAAACATCATCGAATCTGAGTCTGAGTCACTTTTTTTAGTGTAATTTTTGTTGGGTGGTTGACATCACTTATTGACATTAATACAAGACTATTAAAAGATGAATAATACTGGCGAAATAATATATTGGTCTGGGTGTGTGGAGGTAACTTGTGAGCCCTACTTAGACTTTTAGGGGTTTCCAGCTCGACTGGTTATTGTGAATGACAGTAAATGGCAGATGTTCTCTGGCTTTAACATCAATCATAATCATGTCTGTTTAGTGTGCCTCTTCCGCAAAGCCCTGTACTCTCTTTTCAGTTCCTCTTTTAAAATCCAGCATGCATGAGATAATTTAACTTAAGCATAGTGAAGTTTTAGGCCTGCAATACACTTGTCTCTATATTTATTTAAAACTGCACAGTGGTAAACAAAAGTAACTCCATTTCACTGTTCAATATGCTAACCAAAACTTTCTGTGGTTTAAATTTTGGTCAGATCTTTGTTTCAGGGTTTAGCTGACTTCCTGTGTAAGTCCAAAATTGGAACCCCTTAACCTGCTTTGTGATATCACAGTGCAGAGCTGTCAGTCACCAAAAGCCAGTGTAATAAAAACATATCTTTGCTGTTCTGTTGCAAAGGTTAGTTAATGCTATTTTGTACTGAACCTCATCAGTTTTTTCCATGTCATTATGTAGAAACAAGACCTCTTTGAGCCCAAGGGTGCTTTGGCTTTCAGTGGTGAAGGAATAGTGATCATTCAGGGGTTAAGTGGTTTTATAAAGTAGCTTGTGTGCCTCTACCTCCCTATCTTGCATGTCTTTCCTCCCTGCTTAGCTCTACTTTCCTTGCAGCTGGACTTCTGTTTATAAAGTTTGGACACACTTGTAGTCACTGTGAAAATGGAAAACCAGTAAGATAACCTTACATTATGTTGGTTGCTTTAATGTAATCAGATGACTTAACTAGTGTCAAATTCTACATCCTTGGAGGAGTGGTTTGAGTTTATATTGACAATTTTTATGTTGTTTTCTGTCAAATTGAAATCTTTTATCATTGCTGTTAACTTTTATTATGTTCTTTGCATGGATTTTACTGATGTAACTGTGTTCTGTGTAAGATAAGATGAGATGAGATGAGATGAGATGAGATGAGATAAACTTTATTGGGAATTTCCCCAGTGTAGAATCAATAAAGTTCCTCTTATCTCATTTCAGTCTGCACCACTTTCATTATGGATGTGAATTGATTCAGTTCCTCCTGATTTCTGTTTTCCAACTGGTTGATCGGAATTTGTTGGCTTGCTAGAGTATAACTTCTCCTTTGTGGTTTCATAATGAACTGAAAATACTGATACACTTCTCACTTTAAACATAAAAGGCAATGGCATGTTTTGCATCATTGCTTGAGAGAGCAGTCACCTCTCCCCTGCTTTATGCACACACATTCTGACGCACACATGCAAACAGCAAAGGGATCATGTTAAATTATCATCATAATTGATGTAAACTATCATTATAAATAACAATTAACAAACACTAGCTAGGTTAGGTAGCATTAATTTGACCATTTATGAACACTTATGTAATGCTCTTTATTTTGTGCATTCATACCAACTTTTTTGGCTTTATTGTAAACAGATGTGACATGCTTTACACATCTGTGGACAAACAGTCATGGAACAAAACATAGGAGCAGCTTTTGTGTGGAGCAATAAAACAGAGAGGACAGACAGGGTTGATAATCTGTGGTGAGATAAGTCAGGGGCTCTGTTTGTGTTCAGAAAGCAGAAATTAGAAGCCTAATAAAGTGTTAATTAAAGTGATCAAAGCGGTTAGAAATAGTAAGAGAGAATGGCCCCCTTGACCATACATTTTTTGATGTTTTACATAAGAAATATTAAGCTGATTCTTTAAATCACCTCAGTCATTTAAAGATCAAATGCTAAAACAAAAGGAGGTTATAAGTTTAAGTCTTACTATCAAGTTTGTTAGAGAGACACAACACTATGTCACAAAAACACTTATTTACCACCCTTTTACATTGTTTGTGTCAAAAAACAAGTAAAGTTAAATCGTTCACTGTAGTCAGCCAGTGCAGCATATTGTAAAACACAAATTGTTTCTATGTTTAGAGGACCAGTGGTTGAGTAAGATGAATAATAATCATTATGAATAATAGTCACATATAGTTTAATTGAATAAGAGTTTTTATTGTGCAGAGAAGGTGCCTGGTGACTTTCTAATAGACTCAGTCGATCCTCACACAGATGGTGTCTTTGCAGGTTGATCAGTTAGTATGTCACTGTACACCGCTGTATTGTTTTTCTTCTGTGGAAGTATGTGTTTTCTGAAACATACAGACTACTGTACCTGGAGAACGTTATTAATTTGGCAGTGTGATATGAGTGTAAAGATGTACTTACTACTTAATACAGCTGTTGTGTGATGCACATAATATTGTAAGAGACAGGTACTTTATTCTGTTAAAGAACATGGAGTTATACTTGATAAAAAGACAGACTGTAAGCAATAAGTTGCAGGTATAGTCAAATGTCAAATCCATACCCTAGCCATTTTCAAGTTGTGTGTTTTGAGTGATTTCCATGCCTTTGTGTCATTGCAGGGTGCAAAAGAGGACCCAGCCCACTATAAAGAGCACAAGTTCCTGGGCAAGGCTGGCTGGGTGAAAAAGGCCCCTGGTAGACTCTTAGCAAGCTATAAGGACCGATACATCCATGTGGAGAAGACAGAGGTTTTGGTGTATGAAAATGAGGTAAACTGCCATGTCTGCTACAAATTATTACTCCATACTCAATATACTCATAACTTATCTCATAACTTATAATCAGTTATTAAGTCATAAAGAAAAGAAGAAAAAGAAAAGAAGAAAAGAAAATTAAACCTAAGCTTTTGAAATGAAATAATTGTTTAAGAACTAAGAACTTGAAGTAACATTAATAAAAAATACTATGAGTGTTTCTGAGAAAGTTAAAAGACTAATGAATGTGCACTGCGCTGGGTCATAAACTGAGAAGCTCCTTAATTAGGGGTCCAAGCACAAAGTACTGGAATACTGTTGATTTTGGTCGGAATATTTTTAGGGGACCAAGCACTAAGCGCTGGAACCCTATTGTTTTCAATCAGACTATTTCTATTACTGTTGTCTTTGGTCAGATTATTCATTTATTAGGGGCTGGGAAACCAGGCTGTTGATCTTTTTTTCTTCTGAGGAAAACCAACTTTCCATACATGAAAATAAACCAAACTTGGCACATAGGTCCAGTCCCATGCCAAACTTCAGTAGTTGCAAACACAAGCCAATAGTCCTGATGGTTGTGCTACAGCTACTGTCTAAATTTAGAAACTTAAAAAACCCATAACAAATCATTCATATGTGCCACAGCTTCATAACTTACACCAAAGTTGTAAAGAATATTTTTTACACCTCAGTGTGGAACAAATTATAAAGCCCATACATCTGTTTTTATCAAAAACTGTAAAACTAATTAAACCTATGTCCCCCACCTTTTTGCTCAATTGACACCAAATTTACGACTTGGCATCTATAGACTATTCTACACAAACAACTTAAAATCAATCTTAAGTTTATAAAAAATGACATATTTTTGCTGTCATGGTAGATAAATTGTGTAAAATTTTAGAATTTTGTCTAAAAAAATGGACTCTTGACAGCATTTTGAATTCTGCCCTCATTTAAACTCTGGTAGACTGAGAAAATGGCATCTTTAAACATCTATTGATCATTTGTTTTTTCACATTAGTGAAAAAACAAATGATCAATATCTCTATGCTGTCTAGATGAAGTATGCATATTCTCAGAATTTCTCTTGATGACTGAATTTTTGACAGCATTTTAAAATCTGCTTTTCCATGCACAGACTGCTTGTATTCTGCCCTGGGGTTGGCTCAGTCATAGTGAAGCCACCCACTGGTTCTCACTTAGCTTTTAGCTCACTGGGATAGTGAAGTGCCCTTTGTGTCCAAGGTTGTAAGTCCATATCTCATGTGGTGCAGAATGCACATTTTAATATGAAGTTGTTCTGTGTCTTCCAATGTGTTTGCTGCTATTTGTTGTGGCTAAAAAGATCCAGACCCATTTACCTCCATCCAAATGTGACTGTGCACTAGCTAGCTAGCTAATTTGAAGCCCTACAAATAGAAACTAATATGCTGCAACTGTGTTTAATAAATATGAGAATGTTGTAAGAAATAAAATGCTATGTTTCATTATTTAGCTGTTCTACAAATATGTGCAACTCATATTGCACATATAATATATATGTGCAATATGAGTTAAAAATTTGAACATGTTCAGAGGGCAATTAAAGAGGTAGACAAATGGTAAGTGTAAACTAAAGAGACTAAAGTAAGTGCTGGAGGGTTATCGACAGTCAGCTGCATGGCCATGATAGTGGCTAAAAAGATAACAGTACTCATTAGTGGGTTGATGGTTTTGCCCTTCTACATGATTTTTGAATAGTAAAAAGCAAGAAGATGTCAGCTTTTTCTTTTAATTTGAATGACAAATAGGCAGATATCTGTTCTTTGTATTGCAGGACCTGCAGAACTGCTTTGAGAGGCTTGACCTTGAAAACTATGATAAATGTCATGAATTAAAGAGCCCCTTTAAGAAGAAGCACAGACTGATACTGATTCGGTCACCCAAATCTGGAAATAAGGTAAGCTGATAGATGCTTTTGGTCAAATAAAAAAGTGTACTTTAAAGGTGCAACCTAATATTCAAAACCTAGAAGCAGGAGATAAAATAAGACTATATTTAAATGTAACTGGTGACTGTGCTAATACAAAAAGCTCAAACAAATTAGCAGTGCAAACAGTAGGTCACACAATCAAGCACAAATTTGCCATAGATGATGACGCTGGTCGAGTTTGAAATGAACATTTTTCAGGAAATAGAGGATGATAGCAAGCAGTCAACTGAGTTATGTGCGAAGTTCTGTGACCAAAAGCTGATTAGATTGATGTTGGTAAACTACATTAACAATAGATTTTAGCTGCTTTGCAATAGCAAGAGTATGCAGGTTTTGTAGCTGGTGGCTCCTTCGAACTTGTTACTTTTTTTCAAATCTATGATAAAAATAGACGAGGAAGCAGAATGTTTGGATTGAATGCAGAGGATTTTTGAGAAGATCACTGTTCATGACACCTTTTGACCCCCTGGCGAGACCAGCAGGATAACCCCAGGAGGGAAGAGAACTGGAATACGAGCCATCAGCCCAGTTAAGACTCAGGAATGTCACCGGAAAATTCAGTGAATAAAAAGAGGCTTGTGCACAGTAAAAAAAATCTCAGGTTGATGTGCCCATATTTTTGCAAAGACCTGCCTTCACAGGTGTGCTTCATAAATGCATCCATGTGGATGAGGCAGGGGAGCCAAGGTTTATCTGGAGGTAGTACCCAGTGCATCATATGTCTAAAGCTGAATACATAGTGATGAAACAGCAAAGTTGGAACTCCCGGTCAGCCTTGGTTCTGCAATTTTTTCAAATTTAATTTGGGGCATTTACTATTCCAAAAAAATTTTCTACATAGACTATCAGACTGCTTAAAGCATTTTAAGGGGATCTTCATTGGAATTGCCTGTTGTAAGTAATTAAATTGGGGGGTACAATTCATTTTAATTTTGTTTACTTTGCCCCAGAGAGAGAGAAATTTAGGGACCAGCGGTCCACATTGGTCTTAAATTTATCCAAAGGGGGTTTGAAATTAACCTGGATTAGGTCAAACAATGAGGGGGTAAATATAATGCCTTAGTAATTGATGCCTAACTGTGGCTAAGTAAAGTCACCAGGTTAGAATAGGGTCTTAGGGTGTCAGAGGAAGTGCCTTCAGCTCAGTTGACTTTATAACCAGATAATCCAGATAATCCAGCCACTGTCTACTTGAGTACCCGGAAAATCAGTGTCTCTACGAATAGCCACTGCCAGAGGCTCTGGTGCTAACGTATAAAGCAAAGGAGCCCTGTCTGGTACCTCTGTGAATCACAAAGGGCTGTGAGGTAATTCCATTTGTTGCAGCTGAGGCTCTGGAGTTAGCGTATAAAAGTCTGATCCAGCTGATAAATTTCCCACTGAAACAGAAGGCGTCTGGGGTAGAGAACCTACAAGGCCACTCTACACTTTCAAATACCTTCTTGGCATCTAGGGAGAGGGCTGCTGCAGGACAGGCCTGGTTTTGGGAGGCCCATATGATGCCAATCAGACATCTGAAATTATCAACGGAGCTGCGAGTATGCACAAAACCTACTTGATTGCGGTGAATCAAGCTAGTACTCACCTTGTCCAATCTAATAATAAGACCTCGGAAAAAAATTTACTGTAACAGCCGATCATGCTAACTGGCCTAGAATATCTGCAGTCTAGCAGGTTCTTATCTACGGAAGCCCTAAGCGGACATGGTTTATTTATTTTTTTTACAAGCCGTTTTCTCGTGATAATGAGTTTGTTTTCTCGTGATAACAAGTTTATATCTCGTTATTAGGGATGGCTCGATACCACATTTTCACATCCGATACCGATACCGATACTGCAGCCTTGAGGATCGGCCGATACCGATCTAATTCTTTCTGTCACTCTAAAAGTTGTTAATAATATTTGGATGTAATTTGCTTGATACTGACATCTAAAAACACCACATTCACTGTACAACAACTATTCTGGTCCCCTAAAGAAAGAAG
>JAPZDZ010062661.1:0-10208 GCA_029783805.1 Acanthurus tennentii
TTGCACTGTTTGTGTGGAAGATTTTATCTGGTCTGTCTGTCACGTATTTGTGTGGGTTTATTGTGGTTGCTCTGCTTTACGCTTACAATATCCATCCAACACTTTTATTGTGAACTAGAATGCTAACTGTGAGCCAGGCCTTATTGCCCAATATCAGTACTTAACCTGACTAATGCTGATTTGGCTGAACAGACTGTTCTCAAACCCAAATCGTCAATGTCTGATGTTTTGTCAAGACCATCAATGTCTTGTACAGATGCACAAGGTACTCTTTTAGTGTCTGAATTAAATGCACTGGACTTTCAATTGCATGTAAATCCATCTTTTACAAAATAAGAAGCTCAGAGCAAGTCAGGTGATGTAGCATAAAGAGCAAAAAGGACTTTGAAGGGAGGAGGCCTCAGTGGATAGATGGGTAAAACGCAAGACTTTATGTCCAGCTGACTCAATTTAACTTTCATACTTAAGTTAACTTTTAAATATTCTTAATGTACTAATGTCAAAAATGTTATGTCACAGCCTTCAGGTTTGTAGTGTTCTTATTTTAAAGAAATGGGACATTTTTCCAAACTTAACCAATAAGGTTTTGCTCCAAAATCCTTATCAAACTATGAATCTTTCATATTGTTACTATGTGTTAGAAAAAAATGAGAATGAGTTTAGCTAAATGGGAGCCTCAAAGTCTCAACAATCAGGCTAAACAACTTTGTGCAAAATCATTTTTCAGAAACAAAGGATGTCATAGCTGCAGTTTCATGCCCATGGTATCAATCGGATATTCTCACAATCACATGACTGTAAAATGTAGGAGTCTATGTACTTGTGTCTATGTAATGCAATTGGATATTAACTAAGACATCTGCAGCTATAATATCAACTACATCTTTGAGGCAGCAGGGAGGAATTTAGTTTTATTTACTGACATACCATTAAGGAAAACTCTTTTTGTACTTCGGGTGAACTAACCTTTTAAGACGACACTCCACAGATGGAATTCCTCACTTGACATGTGATGATGCTGACAGACTGCCAGGACATAGGCCTGCCAGGTAATGGGGACACACCTTCCTCTCTCACTACACTGCATGTTGCAGCAAGCATGACAAATCAATCAATGGCGAGCGACAGAGAGGGAGAAAGACAGAGAGAGAGAGAGTGTGTGGGGAGAACCCAAGGAGAGAAGAAAAGGTAAAAAGATAAGGAGGAAAATAAATCACATCACAACAGCTTTGGGCTTCTTTTCAAGCTCTTGCTGCCATCTTCTTTCTGTTGGTATTTACTGTCAACAGCTTGGTGAGTATGTCTCATTTTCATGCCTCTCATTCACGAGTCTGTCGGTTTCTGTCAGTAACAACACTGCGGTTACAACTGACAACAAATAACTACAATCAACCGTAGTATCTGCTCCCGTTGGAAGAGAAAGTAGGAACTTTTGCTATCCTTTTGTGAATTTTCAGATGATTTTTCTATGATACATTGCTGTAAGATTTTAAAAGAATTCAAAGTGTTTTAAAGTGGTCTTGTGATGTGATTGTTAATTTGACAGCAGGGATTTGTGCTTAAATAAACAACACTTCAATTTGTGTAACTAAATCTGTGTTGTGCTCTGAATCTGTGCTGTACAGTCTCTGTATGTATGGATTCTCTCTGTAGGTGGATCGGTTGAGTTTTAGTTAACTATGTGAATGAGTCATGCAGCACATACAAACACACCTTTTGAGCAAGACAGGTTTTATGGTCTGTGATGTGGTTGCTTGTTTTACAGGGAGCTCCGTTTGTACAAATGATAGTAAGAGGCAGAAAAAAAAGGGAAGACAGCAAACTTAGTCAGGATTGTAAGAAAACTAAAAGATTCAAATAAACACAACCACTCACAGGAGGAACAGAAACAGAAAAGAGTCAACATGATAATAACAGCAGCTCGCTGTTTGTTGTTGGTACAGCGTCTCATTTTTGTGCCATTGCACAATGTGACACAGTTTCACCGGCTGCTGCTGTTTTGATGGCACCGTCAGTGTGGTTTGACCGGCTTTCGGTAAACACTGAGCCATGTGGTGACATTTCTTTGGTTCTCGCTTCCTCTGAAACCTGGATAAGTTCAAATGTGTTTATCCAACAATGTAAATAAAAAAACAAACAAACTTGCGAGTACATCTATGGTAGAAAAAACAAGAAATAACTTCAAATCATCTTCAAAAATATTAGAATTGCTGTCAGTGTCTCTATTTTTCATCTTTTGTAGTCTTTTTTTAATATTTTGCACCTCCCAATTTGCCAATTTAGTTTGTTTTTCTTATGCAGGTGAATCTTTATTTTGATTTTTAAATGACATTGTTGCTGTTTTCAATATGATCTGTGAATTAATGGGCTTAAGAAGCCAGTTTTTTAGTCTAAGTTTAAACACAAAATACACAAAAAGTCCTTGAAACACAACAGACTAGGTGCCAGTGTCTTATAATTTGTGACTAATGTGCCCTAGCTCATCAATTCAATCAATTACACACTAATTGACACTTACATAATTCCTGCACATGCTGGTTGGAAATATTGTACAGGTTTAGCTGCCAGATGTGAGTGTGAATTTGTGCAGAAGAGCACTGACACTGCAGGGTTTTGAGTGCAAATAGTAAAGGGCGTGTTCCATAACTTAAAGTGAGGATATGTCAAACAAGTGATAACATGTCACTTTTCAAAACTTCTTTCCAGTAACATAAAATGGCTTCAGGCTAAATAAATATATCGCCTTGCAGGAGCCTATATATGTACAGGATCTTTACCTGTGGAATGAACTGTAAAATCCACTGCTGAAAGCTCATTCTGATTTCAGAGCAAAGAACCTGCTTCTCTTAAAGATATTTATTGGTGTCTTGTTATTAATAGGGTCAAACGTGCTGCAGCTTGTTTATTTTTTCTTCTAAAATGAGGCTAGTTGTATTTAATATTTTTGTTGTTATCAGCAAATCCATTAAAAAAAATACAACCAATGATATGTTAGTGTCTCAGTAATTATGTTGTTCCATCAAAGAGATAAATCTTAAAATATAGGTCTGTGATATATATTATTTCATTCATAAACCATGCATGCTATTTTTTTCAATCATCTGGACTCAATGATTTTAAAAATTGTCTCTCAAATTTGAGTAAGAAGTTTATTTATGGGTACTATTTTCAGTCATGGAGAGATGCATATTTTTTATGTGAGTGAATATATGTCGAATTAACCTACAGTGTGTATATTCAAGCTGAAGAAACATGTCTTCTGGTGAAATGTGATTCCCTGGTGTTTATTTAAAGCCTGATATGCCAAACATGGCGATGGAACCGACCTCCTGATGCAGGTGAATTTCAGCCACTTTGAATTCTGAATAAGGAAACTACACTGTATCTGCACTCATTTTAAGACCATGGGCATTAATGTTCTGCAACAAGTGCTTTCACTTTTAAAGAGACTTTGCACAACATTTAATAACATGACTGCAGGGGTTTCCTTTATTCGGCAACAAGTCCAGATATATTGAAACTAAAAGTAACTTTGTACAACAAAATACCCTCTGTCAAATGATGCATAAAAACTGGAGTCAATTTAAGTATGTTTTCTTCCAATGCAGTATTTTATGAAGTGTCTACTTTGTGTGCAATCTGCAAAGTTACTTACTGTAGCTGACAGTTAATGCAGTGGGGTGAAAAGTACAATATTTGTCTGTGGAATGACATGTCTTGTCTATATTTTGGTTGCATTTGTATTTCATATCATGTCTTGTTACATTTTTAAAATTTCTGAGAGAAGCTTTGCCTTATTTAAAGCACCTTAAATTGCTTTGGTGGTTAAATGGTACTACAAATAAAAACAAGAAGGGAGAAAACAGAGGTCTCAAAGCAAATCATTGCTCAAATACTGACACCAACACAGTTACTGTTGCTTCTTACTCATGTCTGGTCTCGTTGTTCAGGAATTAAGAATCCCCGTTAAAACCTGTTACACTTGCGCCACACTCCCACGCTTTCCTGCAAATATACTTGTATTGTCAAACCATTTTCCTGTGCCAAATAAAACATGGGATATGAGTCAGATGTGAAGATAATAAATCAGAAAGTCTCTAAAAGTCTCTTTGTAGTAAAGTAGGTTGGTTTCAGAAGAGCGATGCCACTATAGTCTGTGTGCTTTTTATGGAAAGCTGACCCAGAAATACACTAAAAACACACCTTTGAGGTTTCCTTTGTCAGCATTTGTATAATGACAGGACAGCTTGTTCTGTGCTCTGTGCCCTTTGAAAGGTAAAGATAAATGTTCTGAGTCAAACTTTAAACACCAACGTTTTCTCTTTGGTAGGTGACAAAAATGCTCCTCGGTAACACAACTATTCCTGGAAATGAGACCATTGTGGACAGCCCAACTGGGACCAATATGGGCGCCTTAATCCTGAGCTTCGTCTTTGTACTGGGCTTCCCTGGAAACCTCTTCGTCATCTGGAGCATCCTGGCACGAGCCCGAAAGCAGTCCGTCACCACCCTCCTCATCCTCAACCTAGCTATTGCCGACGGCTCTCTGATGGCCCTCACCCCATTCTTCGTCGTCTATCTGGTTATGAAGCGGTGGGTGTTTGGAAATGTCTTGTGTAAGGCTCTCTTCTACCTCTGTCTGCTCAACATGTACGCCTCCATCCAGCTCATCATGCTAATGAGCGTCTACAGGCTGGTGGCGGTGCTGTGGCCGCAGCGCGTCAGCTGCATTACTGGCCGAAAGACAGTACTGCGGGTACTGGCGGTGGTGTGGGTGCTGGTGGTGATCGCCTCTGTTCCTGCAATAATCTTCAGAAGAGTGGAGCCAAAGAAGAACACTTCAGCTTTGGTGTGCGATTCATTTCATGATGAGAACAGCCATGTAAGTGAACAAAAAAACAGAACGTGTTATCTTTTTATTTCAATAATACTTAAAGGGATAGTTCACCCCGAATTGAAATTTCACACAATTTCCACTCACCACCATATTGACAGAGGCTCTGGTGACATTTTCAAATCCACATAGCCCTTCTATGGTGACTACAGACTTAAACGGAAAAAACAACGTAAAGAAGACATGACATGTCATCGTACTGCTCATGTGGTGTCATCCAAGGAAGAATCGACCCTCCAATTTGACAAGAAACGACAACATCAACACTGTGTCTTTAGCCAAAATATCCGCCTCCTCAGCAGAAGCCACGTTCATGTTAGTGCACACGTAGTTCAAAAGCTCTCGTGAGACATGAGACACACAGCTGCTGCTGTGTTGCATTCTCGCTGATCTTGTGTCTTACAAAAATTTTTTGTTAACGTTTATGCTAACATGGACGCGGCTCCTTTGAGGCTACAGGAGATATTTTGGCTAAAAATTCCATGTTAGCATTGCCATTTCGAGTCAAATTGGACTGCAGAGTCTTTCGGACACCATGATGGCACCATACAAGCAATATGGAGGCATGTTATGTTTTTCCTCTGTTGTTTTTTCAATTTGTTTCCATAGTCACCATCGGCTTCCATTGTATTGGTATGGATTTTCATTCCCTCAGTGAAACTCCAGAAGGGCCATGTGGATTAGAAAAAAAACACCAGATCTTCCATCGACATAGTGATGAGTAGGAAATAGAGGAAATTTCAATTTTGGTTAACTTTCCCTTTAAGCAAAACTCCACCAAGACTACACATACCTCTTTTTTGCAGCAGCAGCAGCAGCATCAGGATCTGTACAGAGAGCAAAACAGACGTGTTCAGACACAATTATAATGATCATAATGGTTTCTGGAGAACACTGTAATTCTAAAAACATTTGACCCAAAGGATGACTCCAACAAAAATTTAAAAACTAAATCAGGACATGTCCACACGATATCACTGCAAAACTTAGTTTTATCAATACCTTTTGGCTTTCTTTACAAATACAAATGCAGTTTAAGACGACAGACACGCATCTTTACAGTGACCAAGGTGAAGATATTCCAAATCCTTGTTTGCAGTGTTGACATGTAAACAGGGAAAACTGGGCTTTTTGTGCCAACAAATTTTGTCCCAGATTCTTACGTGTTTACATGAGGGCATATAGTGCTGGCACCAACCTTGCTAACAAGATTTTTGACATGTTGACACATAAATGCACTGTTACTGATACACTATGTTGAGAGACTGAAGTGACAGAATACACTACACCGCTGAGGCGAATATAAAAAAATATTGGAATAATCCCAAATCACTAAGCCTGCTAAAAGTGTGGAGGATTTTGACTTTGTCTTCTTGCGGCAGTTGACCTCTTGCTAATAGCCTTTTTTAGGCTTCTAATTGGCCAGTGTAGGGTTAGCATTAGGGTCATATCCCTGCTGTTTATTTGACAGCCTTTTATTTCTTTTTCGTGTTTTCATTTGGACGTACATTTATTTTTAACAGTTCTTGTGTGGGCAGGATATTTATTTTTTGAGAATTAAGGACTAAAAGCCCCAATTTTGGAAAAAATGCTCATGTACGTGTGGACCAGGCCTTTCCACAGTTGTAGATGGTTGAATTTAACATGTTTCTGTCGTGCAACTTATATGTAAAGTAATAAAAATTTAAGGGGTTTATATGTATTACATAAACACAGGTTATGTTATCAGACAGACCAAGCTGTATGAAAGAATGCCCCTCACAGTTTTTTTTTACTATTTCATATAAGTTAACCAGTGCAAAAGTTACATTATGTGAATCTCTGATTGCATCTGTGTCTTTTTGACAGATGTGGTTTTCACATCCCACAATCTGCTGTGCCAGCAACTGTCTTTTCTGCAAATGAACTGCAAGAACTACCACAGACACAGCCAGAGTTTAGCTTCAAACTTATAAATTCTTCAGAATTAATGTTCCCTCCTTACTCAACACTGTTATGGTTTAGAAGGAGAAGTAACTCCTGTGAGCTAGTTTCTAGGGAACATTCGTCATCTGGGCGTTCTTCATGTATGGTTTTGTCTTAACTAGGTTCAAAAAAGCTTAATGACATTGTATCTTTGCATTCTCTTAAACTACATAAATTTACTTCAAACAAAAACTCAACTTTGTCTTTTAAAGCAGAAATTTGAACTGAAACAGAAGAAGATTTCCATCACACTGGTATCTCTAGAACTTAGAGACAATCTCAAAGTCTCTCATGTGACCTCAGTGCGATTTAAAATAATATTAAGCTTGATTCTCATGTGGTCTCCCCTGCACAGGTGGTCATCCAGTACACGCTGGAGCTCGTGTTGGGCTTTTTAATACCCTATGGGATCATTGTCGTCAGCTACATCCGCATCTTACGGCGAATCCGACAGACCAGGTTTGGCCGTCGCATTCGTAGCGAGAAGCTCATCCTGGCCATCGTGTTGACCTTCTGCCTCTTCTGGTTGCCTTATCACATCATCAACATGGTGCAAGTAGGTGACATATCCTCATTATTTCCATTTTCCTCCAGGTATTAATGCTTCACGGATGATCCTATATCCTGAGTTTAGGATTGGGGTTTGAGATGCTTGTTCTAAATTTTGCCTGTTATTAACCAAACCCTTTTGTTTTGTTCTCAGGTAACGTGGGCTTTGTGTCCAGAAGGTCAAGCAAAAATCATGTGAGTTTTAATCTAACTTTAACCCATACTTAATGGTCCAGTGTGATATCCATAAGTATGTTTTCATTAGTGTAACGAGTCCAGTGACTAGAGTCATGTTGCGTGTTTGTTAGTGCAGAATGAAGAAAACCAAAAACTGGCCTTTTGGCATGTTTCACTGCTAACATTAACTCCCCCTTACTCTTGGAAGTTGGGGTGAGTGGAGGGATGTTGCAGTCTGAAATCTCACCACTAGATGCCACTATATCCCTCACACTAGTCAGAGTTTAATGTACAGTCAGAGTGGTATTAATCTTAAATCTAACTGTCAGAAAGGAAGCAAGATGTAGTTCCAGTGTTGTTAAACTGTTCTTTTTTTAATCTTGCATTCTGAAAGACATCAAATAAGTCAACAATTTATTTCCTGTTATTTGTGTCTAATAAAATTCTCTGCTCACTTTTCCACCCAGTTTGTATAAAATATGGAACAGGAGCCGTGCTGTCACCTCTTCCATAGCCTTCATCAGCAGCTGTGCCAACCCAGTGCTCTACTTCTTCGCAGGAAAGTCATACATCCGGCGAGAGGGCTTGGCTTTCATGGCCCGCTTGTTTGAGGGCACAGGACTGGACTCAGCGAGCAGGAAGAGCCGACAGAACAGCCAGAACAGCCGCGACAAAGACAAAGATGCAGATGCTGTCATGCTGAAAGGATAAAGACTATCAGCTGGTAAATTATGGGAAGTAGAGGACACATGACGCAGCAGGCTTGAAGCTGTTTTCAGGCTGTTATATTTCCGTCCATCTACAAAAACATCTAAAATTTGGAACTTAAATTGATTGTTACTTGTGCACAAATTGTTCCTGTCAATTGAGAAAAGATTCATCAGCATTTTCAACTCAGCTGCTGCATCGCCTGGCTCTTTCCTGCAAAGAAAAGACTGTTACAAACCTTAAAGGGATGTAACTGGGAACACTGATCCTGGAACAGCTCGATGCATCCCAGAGTGTCATTGATGTGCATGACATGGTGCTAACACCACACAACATATGTAAACTGTATATTTAATGATATTTGAGTCTTGTTTTACTCTCAACAGTATCATGGGGCATAATCAGGGATGCACACACTCCTCACCATCCAAAAAACAGAGATACATTCTTGAGAGAGATGTTTACTGCAAATTGTTACTGTAGCTGTTGAATGTAACTTCAACTTTTTTGCAAGATTTATTTGTGTAATGTTTATGCAATGTTTTATGGGTAAAAAAATGATTGATAAAAGGACTGAAATGTCAAAATGAACTTTAACAGTGAATATTTTCATGTGTCTGAGACATGATGTGAACAAAGTATAAGTTTAATAGAGGCAGCATGACCATGATAATTGCAGAGGTTGTGTGTTATCCTTATCATTGTCATGTCTGTAATTCCAATGCAGATGCTGATCACTAAACAGCAGTCATTTTTAATTGGCATCTCTCTGAATTTTGGTTTTCTCTTTCCCTTTTCTGCCTCTTTTTTACTCAAGAACTAAGAAGTTCTGACAACATTTTGTTTGCATACTAGATAATAGGATTATGTCAATTAATACAGTAAAAAATAAGCAGGAGAAACTATGCTGGGAGAAAAAAATATGTGGGATTTATTTCTTTATCACATAAGGATCCTCTGTGGTACAAGTCCCCTGTAGTTAGAGCGTTTGTTATTCCATCCTCACATTGATGTGCCCTTTTTTTTATGTGATACTGTCTCACACTGTTTGGTTTGTTTTGAAATATTTAAAAACTGTATAAACTTTTGGGCACTTGGGGGCAGCAAAATGTGTAAATACAATATTGTACCATTGCCAAAACATTATAAAAAAATTATAGGAAAAATGCAGGTTCAATGCACAAATTCTGCTAAAACAAAGCATTACTAGCACTCATTTGGAGTCACGTTTTGGCCACTTGACATCCTTGACATTCCTCCCCTCCCAGCACCGTTTGGTTCTTGAGTGAATATTAAGGTTCTATGCTGATAAATGCACCATTAAGGTAACCAGTTAGTCGCTAACTTAATCTGTCTGTTGTCTGCTGTTTGGTGCTGGGGAAGTTGTGTACAGTGGTTAAATAAGAGCTTTCTGGCTGAAAACAGCTGAATTATGTAACAGGAAATCCGCATGAAGGCAGCGGTCAGAGTAAACTGAGGCAGTTAAAGAACAGTGTTTAAGATTTAGGGTAATATTTTTGTATGACATGGCCATAATTGTTTTTATAAGTACATTTTAGTGTGTAATCACCTTAAAATAAGAATATTTCTCCTCTCTCTCTTTTTTTTTTGTTTTAGGAAGCGACTTGTGCCAAATTTTTGTGTTTTTGTTCTGTATATCTTTTTTTTGGTGTTATTTTGGAATGAGCCGTGTATTTGTCCTTTTATATGGAGTTCTTTTAAGTAATTTGCAATTTCCCTATCCACTTCATTCTCCTACACACTAAGACAGAAAGTTTAAAGATACTCATTTGCATGCAATCTGCAACCTTACCACCAGATGCCACTAAATCCCACACACTGAGCCTTTAAGCTGAAGGCCCAAAAATCCAAACAATGAGCTAAAATACTCCATAAAGCTGATTGGAAATGCAGA
>JAPZDZ010062661.1:13735-27031 GCA_029783805.1 Acanthurus tennentii
TCTCTTCTTCTCTGGCAGTTACCTGGAGCTGAAATTAGGCAACATGACTATATGCCTTTGTAATCCATACCACTGGAACAGTGTGGGTCACCAGGTCTTCCAGTACCTGTTTGAGACCATCATGGGCTGCCTGGTGCCTTTCACCCTCATCAACACCTGTTACTCTTCTGTTATCTGCCGCCTGCAAAGCGCCAGGTTTCAGCGCAGAGGACAAGGCAGCCGCCTCATCTTGCTGATCATCTGTGCCTTTGCGGTATTCTGGCTGCCGTATCACATTGTCAACATCATAGAGGTGATTCTCTCTTTTTTTTTTAAAGCTGCTTAAATTGATAGGAATTAAAAATATTAAGCCACTATTTGAGGACTTTCAATTGATTCTGTTCCCCCTTTCTTTCCTCCAGGTGGTTGGTCTGTTGCAGGGCAGTAAATCAGTGCTCAATGCTGCCAAAACAGCCCGTCCAAACGTCACAGCCTTCGCTTACTTCAGCAGCTCTGTCAACCCCATCCTCTACGTGTTTGCTGGCAGCTCCCACATCCGTCAGGCCGGCCTCAGCTTCATGGGCAAACTCTTCGAGGCGACCTACTCGGAGAGCAGGACCACGTCTACTTTCACCCGCAGTGGCCGCAGCAGCAGCTCATCACCGGACGACAGCTCGGTCCTGCGCACGCTGTCGGTCAAACTGGGGAGGCCTTTCAAAGGCAAGAACAAGGAGGTTCAGAGCAGCGTGGCGAGCAGAGACATCGACGCACCTGAACTCAAGAGTCTGGCCAACACTGAGCAGTTAGACTAGCACTTAAGCTAAATCCAAGCCATTTTTATTGGACTTTGTTGACTCAGTTTGTTTACTTTTGAGGTTTTACTGCCAAGACTTTTTTCTTGTTTTTTTTTATAAAAAGAGACATTAGACAGAAAGTTGTTGAATTTCTTTGAATTTCTGGAAATGCTGTGGGTTGTTGTTTTTTTTTTTTGTAGAACTCTTTGGGGTATGAACTTTTTCTAAAGTACAGAATAAAAGATGGCACTGCATTTTCTGCAAACATTCATGATGATCCAGATGAAGGATGACTTTGATGATCCTCTGACCCCTATAACTGCAGTGAAATTTGCATGCAGTTGTGAATGAAATTCTTCAAAGAGTTGCACTGACTGTCTCCTTTCGTTTTGGTTAGTTTCTTCTCTTTCGAGGGAACCTGAATAACTTCCCTTGACTTTTCTTGCGAATCCATCTTTAATTTGTTGAGTGTTTTATTGTGGATGATCAAATATCTGCAAAGCCAGTGGCATTCCAAAGTTAACATGCTAACACGCTAAGCTAAGTTGGAGAAAAGGGGGGATGTTATACCAGCTTAAGGTCAGCATATTGGTATTGTTACTATGAGCATGTTGTCATAATAGCACCACTGTGCTTAAGCAAAGCCTCAAAGACGTTAGCACGTCTCATTCAGAAAAGACAAGGACCTTTTTTTAAAAGATTTTTTTGGGTCCAGAATTGTACAAAATCTTTGTTTTATATTTTAATATATTTTTTTATAATCTCTAGTCATGGCCTTTTTTGTTTTTCTTTAAAGATGGTTTGGACTTTGACTTCATATGACAGTGACTAATGTAAATAATTTTAATTAGCCCACATAATCTAATCTATGTAATTGTCAAATATGTTTTAAATGGCTTTGTTTTTCATCAAATAATAATATATATGGTCATTTGTAGTTGAAAACAACAGGTGACATTTTTTAACTTAATAAAGCTTTTTTTAATTGAATTTCTGCTGCAGTGCATTTTCATTAAAAGTCTGGACAAGTACATGAAGTACTTTTACTTACACGCATGTAGTTATGTATGCAACGCTCAGAATGAACAGAACATTGCAAAAGAGACATTACACCAAAGCATCCTTCCTCTATTATTTCACTGCTTCGTTCATTGTTTCATAACAACCGACCAAAAACAACCCAGTTACAACATTTTAATGTGGTTAATCTCCTTTCAGCTTTAAAAGCTGGCCTCAAATTTTTCCGCTAGTATTACTGATGAAACAGACGAAAAGAGAATATTTTTACTGACAAAATGAGTCATTCTGACATCAATGAATCTTTGCAGGAGACTGTTGTAGGGACACACACTGTTACAGGATGATGACAAAATGCTCGTCTCTCTTGTGGCTCAATACCAGTGATCACACTTTACTTATAGCAACTAAGAGGTGTGGTGTTTAACAAGAATGTTAAAGAAACGTTCATCTAAAGAGCGGCTAACACCATCCAACATATCCTGTTTGTTGAGAGCCTGCATGTGTTTGAAATCAGCAGATCAGAGGAGGTTGATAAGGAGCTCAGAGGTCAGCAATGACAACAGTATACATTCTTTAAATGAAGGGAAACAACATTTTTATAAGGTGTGAAGTTTCATGAAAAATAAAGTGATTTTAAAGCAGCTCTGTTTCTGATGTTTGGACAAGAGAAAGCCTGATCCCCCCCTGTGAGTCATCTTTGTCATGACACCACGCTGGGCTTTCTTATTGTGTGTCAATTCTGGGCTAACACACCAAAGAGAGAATAAGTCTTTGATAATGACAAGATAAGTCCCTTTTTTGTTTTTCTGACATCAAAGCATTGATTAGCCCGATTTCCTTTCTTCTCTGTTTAATCTTCCTGTGTTTCTGTGCTGATGACTTGATAATGTTACACGTGTAGCTTTAGAGATGTATCACAACATTTGGGTCAACGTTATGTTCAAATATTATCTCTTACACCTATTTATAAGAAGAAAAACACAAAGGCAGTGACCCTTATTTGAAAATCACAGATTTTGAGGGATTCTTCCCAGCCCCAGAAGTACATGACTTGCTGATAAAATTTGTGATAAAAGAGGTTAGGATGAAAACCTTAAAGCTACTGTTTCAATCATTGACCCTGCAGAGAATATTAGCTTACAGTTGAAATGTTAATGCATGAAGATCAAGAGTCAAAATAGCGGCCAGAAAAGAAATTCTTTAAAAAAAGGTCAGGGGGGAATAAACATAAAGCTTTAAGACTGGTTAAGAATATGATGAGTTGCAGTTTTTCATTTTGTTATCTATGCAACACACACACACACCCACACACACAGACTCAGTTCCAGCTAACATCTATCGCTGATGGCAGGAAACTGTTTATGAATGTAGAGCATCAAATAACAAAAAATAGGACAAAACGGTTGTGCAAAGCAGGAGATTTTCAGTGTTGTGGCCTTTGTGACCTCATTATACTGCAATTTGGACTTTCAGTGGTTGAAAAGTTGTTGAGTGAAATAATAAAAATGATTTTATGTCATTTGAGTTCATTTGAGGTCGGTTGCTGCTTTGGTGCAAACACTAAGTCCCCATATTTATCATTTTCTTGTTAAGCTTTATTTATTCAAACAAAAGCCTCTTTCACCAGTTTTGCTGGTGAATGAACTTTGAAAGCTTTGACCTAATTTCACATTTGACCCAATTAATGGCAGCCTCCCAGCCCACATCCTTCGTACTCCATGCCCCATTTGTACTGCAAGCAGGTACAACTTGAGGACATCAAAATGAGATCACCTAAGGTTCTTTTCTCAGAATTTAGCCCACAAAAGACATTATACAGCCCTTTTCCCAAACTTATGACGTATAAATGACTCTCGTGTGCAAAATTATCAGAGCTGCTGCCTGACAAAGAGTGGAATTTTTTTTGCAAAGTGACTGATAGAAAAAAAAACTGTGGCTTTAACAGTAGGTACTTGAAGACCTTTGGTGGGGACAACCGGCTGAACAGCATCCATACGTCATCAAGGTAACTCCCACACATATGAAGTCAATACATCTCTGACATTTGAAGAAAGTTCATTAAAACTCTCCTTTATGTAATATATCCTCATTAAAATGACTTTAACTTGTGTTAAGTTGGGTTGTGAACCTACATTTTTCCAAATATTACCAAAAATCTTCATGAATGTCATTAAAATATGTCTTATGTTTTTATTGTTTTGATTGTGAGACCTCTAGTGGCAGAAATTACACATTGCATTTGAGAAAGATTTCAGTTCACATCAGGAAGAAGCAGGAAGTGGCAGCGAACAGGCTGCCAGATCTGTGTATGGATGTGGCATAGCCCCCAGGTTTTCCCAGCACCCCTCCCTGGGGTCATAACGATGCACCCATTTGGTATCCCGAGCTGTGCTTGCCGAAGACCCTCCCACGACGTACAGCCGCCCATCAAGCACAGTTGCCCCTGGTGACAGATGAGGCCGAGGCAGGGCGGCGATGGAGGACCAGGAGTCGTGCGTTGGGTCGTACAGCTCACAGAGGAGTTGATCCTCAAAGCCCATCCAGAGAGGCTGCAGCCCCCCAGCCACCACTAACCCCCTCCCCAATGCTAGCATAACATGGCCTGCACGTCCCGCTCCCACAGCCATAGGTGCTCTGGTTGAGCAGCCGCGGGAGGGATGGTAGTGCCACATGGAGGGAAGGCAGCGCTGACGGGGGTCACAACCGCCAGAGACGTAGATCTGCCCATCCAGAGTGGCTGCAGCGTGGCCGCAGACAGGTGTGTCCAGAGGGTGGGCCCACCTGCAGGGGGAGGGGGGCGAAAGTTACTTGCTCAACAAGTGTAACTATGGGATGAGTACAAAACACCTTAGCACCTGTAAAAAAGTATGCAACCATGCTGGCGATGCTGACTGAAAAACTTCAATTGAATCATTTCCAGGTGTTTAAAAAAGCATTCAGACATGCCTGCCTCTGCAGGTTTTGTTAATAGTGTTAAACTGCACCTCCAGGTGTTTTCCTCAGGAGTGTAGTACTCCACAGTATCCAGGTATCTGCTGTCATCACAGTTTCCACCAAGAGCAAAGACCTTTCCGCCCAGGCACACAGCAGAAAAGTAGTCCCTCTGACACTGCATGTCAGGCAGCCGTTCCCATTTACAGTAAGACAGGTCAAACCTTCAGAGACAAACCAGTGAATAAAAATAAAATTCTAAAAATATTCCTTTATTGCATTTTTTTCCAGACATTTTACTGTGACTATAAATAGTAAGTGATCTTCATCAAGTGATTACTTTGCTAGGAAGAAAGTTTTTATATATGAGGCGTGTTAGATGCAATAAAAACATCATAAAGTGCAAAGAACAAACAACACTGCTATCACACATGAAGGGATGGTTGTGACTCATCGATAAGCCACAGAAAACATCTGAGAGGTCGGCATTGACAGCAGAAATGGAGAGTTTTGTCACACTTAGATGCATCTGTGAAAGACTGTGTGACAGTTTGGCAGCTTCGACATCTGTCTATTACTCATAAGTAACACCTTAATTTCCTTTTATCAAAAAAAATAGGCCTACAGGCCTCACTGATTTCATTCCTGCGGCTGCGGTTGAGTCAAATGAGGCTGCAAACACAACATCCTCCATCACGTTTGCAGCAATCAGGTCTCCTCTGCCATTTTGATAGAAGGCGCACTCATCCTTTGCCATGTGTTTAATCAGCTCTTTAAGCCCTTTGAGTACAATTTTGTGTCTATGGGAAAGAAAACTGACATCTTTGCCACCAAAAAGAGCCTAAAATAAACTGAATGTAGTTTCTCAATGGCAAATAATAGTCTTCTATAATTTTAAACTGAGAGTTTTTGGTCTCTTTTTGACTGTTGTTCAGACAAAATAAGGTCTTTGGTAAATACATTGGGCTGTGATTAATTGTTATGACAGGTTTGACCATTTTCTGACCTTGTAAAGGCCAAACATTTTATAAGTTTAAAAACAGCACTCAGATTTATTACAGTTGCAGTGTCAAAGGATTTAAGTTAAACCATTTCAGAGACTATGCGAGACAGTCAAAAACACATTTTTGCAAGAAAAATGTGAAATATTTTGAAGTTATTGGATCAAATATGAGTGAATATTTAACATTAGCTCTTGAATATAAATATATCCAGCATCTTCACTCTTAGCCATCATATGTTCTGCACTGTACCTGAAGGCAGACTTGAGGATATCCAGCGCTCCGTAGTATTTGCGTCCTCCCAGCACGTACAGTTTGTTGCTGAGGAGGCAGACGCAGTGTCTGAAGCGGGCCGGCTCAGGCAGTTTGGCGAAAGGCCTCCACTCTATATTTCTAATCAGACCGGGTCCGCGGTGGAACTGCTGAGCGAACCACAAGGTCTGACTGGGAACCCTCCTCATGAACTCATCGTCCACAGTGTCCCCACAGACCAGAACCAGGACCTGAACCAAAAGAGAGGATGCTTTTCTACAGTTATACAGTTTCTGCAGGAACTAAAGTTTTCTGTGGATTTCTTTATTAACACATTATCAATTTTTCCAGTCTTCTGATCCACAGAAATACATTATTATAATTCTAAAAACTTTGTTCAAGTCAAGAGTGTTGACATTGTTATTGTGGGTACCTGGTTTGGGGTGCGAGGCCGGCATTCAGGTCCTCTGTAATCTCCCTTCAAGAGGCTTCGGAGGACCTCCATCGATCCTCTGGCCCCGGAGCTCCTGCAGAGGAGGCTGCAGCTCAGGGCTTCCTGGAGCTCCGAGTAGCTGAGGAGGGGGAATCGAACACGGTGGAGCAGTTCAGGCAGAGCTCGTAGTCTCTCTTTGGGGTTATCCTCCACCCAGCTCACAACTGCCCTGAACACCACTATCTGAATATGAGGAGAGGAGATTCACATCACTACAAAGGTTTAAAAGGTGGTTTGGGAAGTGAAAAGACATGCTAGGTGTTAAAAGGGGGCATAAAGGATCCAGCAGTCACGGTAATGTTGAATATGTTCATCTTTCAGGCATGAAGGAGAACCTTTGGAGCCACAGAATTTGCAGAAAACATGATATGCCCTCTCTGGAGCTCATTTTCAGGTGATCAAACACTAAAAAACAACACTGTTAAGTATTATCTGCCGTTTCTACTCCTTATACTTGCAAACTGGACCTTTAAAATTTTTCTGTGAATTATCCAAAAATAGCAGGTACTCCACTCTTGTTTGGTTGTGTTTTTAAATGTCTTATTTTTCCCCATATACAGTGTTGTAAGTACAAAGAGATTCAGGTGCTCCACTGTTAATTATCTCGAGTAAAAAAGTATAAAAACTTGCAAATTTTTTTCTCTCTGGGCTGATATTTTATTATAATAACCTTTAAATTGTCTTACAATTAATCTGGGGAGTCAAAAGATGAGAGTTTTTTGTCTTTCAAATGATTTAAGGCCGACAGAAATAACATTACCTCACTCTCTACACACAGTGAGTCCCTCTCAAGCATCTTGCTGAGAAGGGAACAGGGGACGTCCTTGAACTTCTCCCCTGCAGAGATGCACTGGAAGTGGGCTAGGACGTACTCCTCTGCAGCCTGTCCCAGCTGGACCAGCCCGTATGTCTCAGCCAAGACCAGCACGTCGAGACAGGTGCTTTCATCCATCCTGTCCCACAGGAAGTCGATGCACAGCGAGAGCGCCCCCTGCAACTGGAACTGACACAGCGCATCTATGAGCTCCCAAATGTGGCTCCAGCCAAGCCTGAGCTGGCCTGTGTAGATGAAAGCCAGGATCGATTCAATGACCTGGGACATCAAGTCTCGCAGGCACACGACGTCCTCGGTGGACTCCCGTAACCCTCCGCAGAACAGAGCACGGAAATAGTCCCCACCTGCTGCCAACACCACACGGTGAGCTGAGAGATGAAGAAAGAATGATACAGATAGAGAAAGAATAAAAAGATACAAAGAAATAGGTTAAAAAAAGAAACATGGACAAACACATACTCAACTTTTTTTTACATAACTGCTCCAAAAATAACTAAAATGTCTGATAAGCCTCAAACTGTGACACCACCCGATGACGGCCCTCTGAAAAATGCATTTATAGCTTTACTGAACATATATGAGACTGGGTCTCTTACGTTTCCTTCATGACATAATGAGAAATAATTGGAAGTTTTTTGCACTTACACATGTTGCATCAGCATGTGTCACAGAAAAGCAACAGTAGACATGTGAAACATCTGTTGCGTAGCAGTTACTCAGCATCAACGACTGGAAAAATCCCACTCTCTTGTTTATATCACTGACATTCTTTTGTCCTCCTACCTGCATATCAGCTTGTTGCTATAAGCAGCTTATAGCAACAAGTGCATGACATGTTTAGGAAAGTGAATAGCAGAGATAAACAATAAAACTCTAAATAAGGTGGTGTTAAGGGGTATTTGTGGGCCAAGAATAAAGAGAATAAACTGGTTGCAGAGGAGAAATGAAGAGATTACTGAGTACAGTTTTCACAAACTTAATTATTTTTTTATTTCAAGCTATTTTTTCATTTTAACTGCACAATGTCCCTCCCAAATGAACTGAAGATGAACTTTTCACACAATCTGATAGCTTCAGTTGCTTTGTAGAGTCAAATATTAACCACAAATCCTTTGTTTGATTCACAAAAATTGATAAAGTCACAGAGTGTTCCATCAAACAGTCCATAAAAAACACTCCACTGATTTAGCATCACACCATAATGTTCTCACTCTCACAGTGGCCAAATTAAAATAGTACAAAGGAAGAAGCTTTTCTTTATTCCAAGCATTCTTTTTCCTGAACAAAACCTTGGACCTACATTACCCACAATGCAACCTGATCGCTTACAGCTCTGTTGGACATTCAGGTGCATTTGCTAGTAGTGCCTAATGTAGCCTAAAGCTTCCAGCCTCATGTAAGGATTGTGTTTTTTTCAGAATTCAAATTAAAATATGTAGTTTGATTTTTTTTTCATGTAATCCCTTTAATTTCTCCAAATAAATATATTGCAGAGGTACGGAGCCCCTAAAGGGACATGGGGAGGAAAAAAAGAGGAGAGATCTCGCAATGTTTTTGCGGGATCTAGCAAAACTTTTGCGAGATCTTGCAATGTTTTTGCGAGATCTCGCAATGTTTTCGCGAGGTCTCGCAAAAGGTTCTTCTTATGGTTTTTTCCTTTTAAAGCAGTTTCAGTGAACCGGAAGTAAAACAGACGCATAACGATGGAGGAGTATATGCATCATCAGTGGGAGACGTTTATTGATTTTTATTTTGGTATTGGCCTCACATATAAAGATATTAACTCATTTCTTGGCCGTAGACATGGCTTTGACATGAAAAAACGACATTCATCGTTATGCGTCTGTTTTACTTCCGGTTCACTGAAACTGCTTTAAAAGGACAAAACCATAAGAAGGACCTTTTGTGAGATCTCACAAAAACTTTGCGAGACCTCGCCAAAACATTGCAAGATCTCGCAAAAGTTCATCCCTTTAGGGGCTCCGTACAGAGGCCAATCAGATACATGCAGGAGTGCAACACTGACAGATTGGTAGTTTTTTAACAATGTATGTGAACTTTATCGTCTGTCTCCTGTTGTTTTTCTTCTCAGGACTTCAGTCACGAGGACTCAATGGTTGCCTCTTACCTGCGTATCTTTCTCCACTCTCTGCTTGTATCGTGACGTCACATCCAACACCTCTCTCCCACATGCTTTTGATGACCTCCAGGCTCTTCTCTCTCTCTGTGGCTGCAGGGCTTACTACCTTTGACGTGCACCTCTGCCTCAGTCTCTCCATCTCTAGACACCTGCAAGCATCCAGCACCTCCTCCATAACCCCGTCTTTACTCAAGTTCACAGCTATGTCGCCACAGTAGGCAAAGTCTAGAACAACCTTTAACCCCACTGGGGTCAATCGATGGGCTATTTCTTCAAACTTCAGCCCAGTTTTTTGTTTAGAGTCAAAAAATGCATGTGGTGTTTGACTGGCAGCTGCGAGCACAAGTCTGTGAGCTTGAAAGGAGTTTCCTTGGACATGAAAAATGCAATCGAGGAGTAATTCTTTTTCTTTAAGGCCATGAAGGCAAGTGAAGAGAGTGTCTGCGTGAGAGGGAAGGATGTAAGAAAAGAGACCTGGGTCCTTTGAGAGAGATGACAGGGGATGGTGAAGAGGGTGATGGGCTTTAGATTCTGGTTTGTGCTTTAATTCTGTTTCTGTGCTGCGTTTTTGGTTTTGGATGCGTGTTGTTTGTGTGTCTCTTCGCCTGTAATCATCCATATCTGCTTTCACTTCCTCTATATTTTCTTCCTTCTCCTCCGACTCCACCTCTTCTCATTCCTCCTTATTGCTTCCCTCCATATTTAGTTACTGTGTAACTTTTCCCACCTTCTTGTCACAATGCAGATGACCAGACATTTCCTGTGAGGGTGCATTGTCCAAAGAAAGGAAGAGCAGAAAGGGAGAGGTGAGATAAGGAAGGAGAAAGGACAGCAGGGGAGGACTTCTGCATTCCTGGAAAAGTCACATGCAGAGTGACTTACATGAGGACATCAAACAAGCATTACTTGGCCTTTTGACCTCTAAAGGCCCGCCCACAAAATTTACTATAAACAATGTCATTAAGACGGGTGTATCCAAGTTCAGATGAAGTTACAAACATGTGTGTCATATCCGTTAGCAATGCAAGTGAGGATGTACAAACATTAGCATCTGCATGGTCTTATATTCACCACAGGGGTCAATTCAGAGTAAAAAAACCTCAGTACTAATATAACAACAACAGCAATAATAATTTTAATTATAGCAATGAGGCTCTCATATCATAAAATTGATTTGAAAAGCTGTGAGATTACTTACATTGTAAAGAAATGTACAAAAAAATACTTTATTATAATTTATAAATTAATTGCAAATTCGAGAGAATATAAGAAATAAACAGATAAATAACAATAAAACCCTTAATTTATTCATTAACAAAAATACTAATTGATAAAAAACAGTCAGTAAACTGTAGAAATAACAAAATAATAGAATTTTTATGTAATCAATTCATCAAAAGCAAGATCAATGATATGCTTGCCTTATTCCAAACCTTTGGTGCAGAATAACAGGATAACATCATGCTGTTCGTCATTTTTGATACACTGAGAAACTAAACATACTCAGAAACATATGAAAGTTAAAACCTTAGCGTTAGTGCAAATCTTTTTTCAAATGATTAATATCTCTATTAATATTTTGTCGACACCTACCTCGGTGATTCGTCTCACAGTGTGGGAGTAACGAGTGACTTTGACCAGAGCACAATGGCATTGTGATCATGGAGGGTGCAGAAGTTAATAATAGCCGGGTGCTCGCACTATGAATAAAACACTGCTGGAAGTTTCCCCCCTTAAAGAAGAAGCAACTCAGTTTGAAGTTCAAGAGGTCGTTTTTTTTTCTTAAACCAACTGGGAAATGGGTTCTCTTTTAAAAGCAAATTCAAGAGAAAAGTTATTTTATTGCAGGAATAATTAGCTACATTTTGAGATATCTCAATAAAGTTTTTTAGAAATTTCAGGGTCCTGATCCTTCCTCTGTTTATGAACACATGCTTATAATGAGTGTAAACGTCAACAATAACATAACTGCTGTTGTTTCTAAATGGAAAATGTTTCCGTTCGGCTATTAAATTATCTGCAAAATACAAAACTTTCTGTCAGATTTTAAAAGCATAAACATTTTGAGTCAGATTACACCTGTGTGTAGTAGTGCAGCGTAAATTCTTTTAGAAACCTTGCTATCTGTTCTTTGAACAACGTGTTCAAATGTGGACAATCATTAACCGGTTTTAAATGGATATTGATTGACATTGTTTGGCATCTGCCTGCAGGTGACTGATAAACTGTTTTTATTTGAGTGATATAAAAGGAGGTCAGTAGTAGCGGTAATGACAAGTTATTTTTAGAGTGTTTCTTGTAAGCATGGGAGGACCTTGATTTTTTTTCCTGAAAATATTTACATATTGAATATAACTAGGTCATGTGCAGTCAGCAATTCTGAAGACATATCTTCCAACTTTTGAAAATATGTATTTGTCATTTTAGACTTTTGTTGTATTTAGAAAAACAGGAGATCTTTGAAATACAAAACTTTTTTAAAGTTTGTTGTGAATTTTCCTCCTTTGGGTTTACATTATAAACAAATTAGACTTTTTAAAAATCTGTTGTTTAAGCAATGGTGGCCGTCATTAACCACCCGCTCATCGTCTGTTTACTCCAAACCTTCAGTTTGTTGCTGCCAGAAACACTAAACACAACACGTCCTGTCATGAAACAAACATTTAGATTTTTCCAAGATTAAGCAACAGAAAATACATACAGGAAATAATACAGAAAACAAAAATAAAAGAGGTTTCTTGGGTCTTCGTTTCAAAAAATGTCTCAAATAAATACTTGAGGTGTGTTCAAATGTTCTGGGTTTTTATACAAAACTTGTATTTATAAGAGATATGGAAATAAATTGATCTCTTATTATATTACCTTTAATATCCTTCTTTTTTTTCATGATAAAGTGTGTGTGGGTGTGTGCGTGTGTGTGTGCATGTGTGTGTAGGTGTGTGTGTGCGTGTGTGTGTGTGAGAGGGGAGGGAGGAAGTCGAGGAAGATGGGAGGAGATGTCACGTTCCTCAGTGAAGGTATAAAAATAAAGAGTCTCAGTAAGAAATAAAAGAAGGAACATATTTCATCTCTTGACAGCAGATTTTTTTTTATCTGGGAAAAAAAATAACCTGTGTAAGTACATTATATGCTCTTTTACCTTAAATTTTCTTTATAATATTTATTGAATATTTTCATTCATCAGTCACTAAAAGGTTTAATCCAGTTTAAAATTTAAATCTTCATTAAATTAAATTAATTTTGTGTTATTTCTGTCTGTTTTTAAACGACTTGACTGATACCATAAGCAGCAACAGTGTTTTGCATTTTTTCATTTGACATTTAATTAAAGAAACTGGCTCACTGATGCCTTCACAAAAATGTATTAAGCTTTATAGATTATACATACATTAGTTTATGTGGTTAATAACAGTCATATAATTATGACAATTCATTACAATGTGATTTGGTCTCACCAGAGAGAAACAGAGAAAATATCATATGATATAACCTTAAAATGTTTTATGAACAGCTGTTATCCTGAAGATAAGATAAGAGGGGAAAAAATGCACATTCACTAGTTCTCATGCAGGAATATTTACAGTGAATTTAAAGCTGCACTGTGTGATGATCCTTCTCTTCAGCTCCATATTATTCCTTTAAAGCCATAATTCTCCCTTCATCTTCCATTCACCTGTCCGCCTCGCCTGTCCACACACCTGTTTCTGCAGATCATTGGCCCCTGCAGCCCTTTCAGATCGCCACACCTGCATCTTGTTCAATAAACAAACTCAGACTACATGTATCAGTGACCCTTCTTTTGTTCTTTGTCACCTCAGATGCTTTTTGTCCCTCTGTTTCTGTGTTTTGAT
>JAPZDZ010063607.1:0-26654 GCA_029783805.1 Acanthurus tennentii
CTAATACAAAGCGCCCCATAATTCATTAATTCCATTGACATTTTGCAGACTACTGTTGATTCTCACGATAATACGGACCCAATACGGGACCCGTACTTTTGTTTCCAAATACGGAACGATTCCGTTTTTTAAGGGACGGTTGGCAACCCTAGGCCAGACCAGCCTGTAACCCTGTAAACCTGTATCTTTCTAGACTTGATTTCTTCACAAGCCTTCAGCTTAATGGACTCTGCAAAGCAACGGACCAGAAAAGACACCTTTTCCCATCAAGGATTTGATAACATAACTGGGCAAATAATTGCTATTTGTCACAGCTGCAGTGATTTTGCCGATAGTATTCTTTGAATTTTATATCTAGGTCTGCATAGTTAAGTTAGTTACACATTTTACATACACATGGTACTGGAAGTACATCCAGTAACTTGAATATCAACCTGTATATTACTTACACTGTCTCTTTTAACCTGGCACCTTTAGTTAACATGTGTGATCTTATTAAGCCTTTTAACCTCCCCGACCGGTCATGTGATGTTAGCAGCAATCTTTAATTCAGCTGTCTTTGTTTAGGATTCCTTTGTTTAAGCCATGTGGTCCTAGCTACGATTTTAAGTGAGCCATCTTGTCTTTGTCTATCCAGCAGTCACAGACACACGCACACACACATACACCAGTAGTAGTGCTTCTTAGATTAAAGCCAGTTTACACCAAAGATTCACAACACAACAAAACAGTTGCAGGTAAAGTTGTCATGTTTCACTGTCGGTGAAGTATTTTATTTCTCCCTCATGTTTCATGTCTTGTCTTCCTGTTTTATTTTGTGAGCACTCACCCCTGTGTCTGTTTCAGGTTCCTGTCTGCCCTGCCCCGCCCCCTCCTCATCTGTGTGCATCTGATCCCTGATAATGTCGCTCACACCTGTGCCTAATCACTCCCAATCAATCCCGCATATATTCCCCTTTATGTCTTGTCTTGTCACCAGTTCATTGATGTTCACAGCTTACGTTTCAGCATTCTTTCATAGTCATAGTCATAGCCTTCTTGTATTTTGAACCTTGCTTGTTTTTTCGACCTTGCCTTTTGCCTCATGATTTGGATACCTTTGCCTGGTTTGACTGCCTTTCCATGTACCAACCATTGCTTGTAATAAACCTTGTTTTGCTGAGTCAACCGAGCCGAGTTGTGCATTTGAGTCCTAACATCCTGAGCTAAGTTCGTGACAAAATTTGCAGTAGTGTAGACTGGTCTGTCTGTCTCATCAAGAGTAAAGCCAGCTGATAGCGTTGCTTGCAACTCAGCTTGTAAAGTTGCCAGAGGCCAGTTTTAGAATGTAGGGCATTTCACTTTTTTCAAAAGCCGATGAGCTTGTAGCAACATAAATGAAAACATAAAAACATAAATTTTTATTTACATTTCAGGATAAAACATTAGCTTACAGTAAGCAAAAGCTGTTCCTGAACCTCACAGTAACAGTAGCGGTTATCTTTTTGGCAGACTTTGAAGCTTTTATAAGTATAATTGTGAAAGAATTAATTGGTGCTTTTGGTGTCTCCGATCAAGTTTATGTTATGCCACAAAGTTTGTTATCTGCAGGGCATAAACCAACCCTCTGAAAAGTTTTCTCCAAAACATCCATCCATCCATTTTCTATACCGCTTAATCCTCTGTAGGGTCGCGGGGGGGCTGGAGCCTATCCCAGCTGACTTAGGGCGAGGGCAGGGGACACCCTGGACAGGTCACCAGTCTATCGCAGGGCACACATAGACAAACAACCAAGCACACTCACACCTATGGGCAATTTTAGAATGATCAATTAACCTCAGCATGTTTTTGGATTGTGGGAGGAAGCTGGAGTACCCGGTGCCAGAGGAAGGGAATAATCCAACCATAGCTATGACATAAGAGTGTCCACATGCAAACTCCACACAGAAAGATCCCAGGCGAACCAGGGACCTTCTAGCTGTGAGGCACCGCTGCTAACCACCGAGCCACCGTGCAGCCCTTCTCCAAAACTATAATAATGAATTAATCAATAATTTTATTTTAAAGAGATCTCTTTTTCAAACTATCATTTACTTTAACACACAGAGATACATACAACACACAGAGAAAAAGTCACTGATCCTTCTTTTATCCTATCTTTCGATTTCCAAAAGCTTACACCCTGAAAAAAATCAATTTTCTCCTTAATAAACTGCAAAATGACCCATCAGCTCCTACCGCTGGTACACATAGCACAAAAAACATTTTTATTATCAAAAATAATTAACAATAGGTTTAGGCACTTGGACTTGTTGAGTCTCCCTGTAATTTAAGGCTTAGATGGAACATCAAAATCTTCTGATGGCAATAATCCAACCATAGCTATGACATAAGAGTTTCCAATGAGAGATTGTCCATGGAAAGTGACTCACCTTTTGAAGGTCAGAGGAAGGGAATAATACAGAATAATTGAGATTCACTGAGTTTACATGACACCGTTGTACTTTGTTTTGTCTGGCACTCCCTGATGGAATAGATCACTGTCAAATACTTATTTTCACCCTTGTGCATTGGAAGTCAATCCACACAATCACATAGAACATATTCCAAAGGGTGTCTCAACCAGTGGACATGGGAGAAAGAGAACTGATATATTGTGTTGGATGGAGTGTCCAGTTTTTAGACAGGTAGCTCAAGTTTTACAGTGCACTGCTACATCCCTTGCGACCAGACCTGAAGACATAAGTATTTTGTCATGGTTTTACATCAAATGGCCTCCCAGTTAAACAAATTGTGCTGTATTTAATATCAAGTATATCAAGTTCTTCAAGCGGAAGAAGATGGATGGATGGATGGATTAATATCAAGTTTCTACACTTTGAGGGCACTACCATCTGAATCACATGGAGTAATTCCATTTTGTTCCCCTTGTGAGCCAACCACCTAGACAACATCCACCATTAAGAAATAGCCACTATGCCCACACTTGAGCTCAATTTCTTACTTACATCATCTGAATGAAGTACAAGTACATACAATTAATATGTCTCCATATATTTTTTTCTCCTTAAGTGTAATCTTTTCTGCAGGTCATTAACTATGAAGTGTGTTAAACATGAGAAAAAAATTATGTCAAAATATCTTTAATACACACATTTCAGGGTGCATATCACATGTCCTACTTGTTTCTCTCTGTTAGAAGTGACCAATGGTAAGGCACTTGAATACTCCAGTATAGGTGTTATTGTAACACAGAGGAGCGTTCTTCTGTCCTAAATACTAAGATCTACTGACAAAGCAGTGGGAGGTATTCCTCTTCATGAGTAAGGCAGAGAGAAAATGGATCCTATAGGCTTTGTGAGAAAGAGGTAAAGGGAACACAGGGGGGTTTATAGGATACCTGAAGGATATGGGGTTATTTCTTAGGATTTATTTTTTAAATACATAAAGTAATAAAATAACGCTCATACTGCATACTCCGGTACAATTGGTGGCGGTATGCACTCCAAAAATCATGGTTGCAACCCGCCATAGAAGCAAAAGAAGAAGAAGAAAAAGGGGAAAAAGTAACCGCCATAAAACGAAGGAGAATGTAGAGAGCTCGTGCTTGCAGTATCTCTGTTAAAACATCAAGAAGAAGCGTTGTTGCTCATTGAGGTGTTTCCCATTGCATCTCAAGCTGCATTTACACTTTAAAAGAACCGAGGTCAGCGGAGCACCTAACTGTGTGTAAGTTGACTTGCTAACGCTCCATTTTAAAAATTCTGTTTCACATTTACGGTTTTAGTCCCAATAGCTTTGTCACACATCCATGATATATTACGCGTCGCTGGAAGCGTTATATTCCTAACAAGACAACAAACGTTAGGTAAGAAACTTCTGCTGTAAAAGATGGTAGCCAGTCTGTCTGAAACAGAATTCCAATTTGGTCAGTCCTCCCACATTCTGCATGGTTGCAAACATAGCTGAACATATCTAAAAATCGTTGTAACTGTGTGTGACAATTTACTTTATTAGAAGTGCTACATTTGCAGTTATTGACTGAAATATGCACAAATAGCTGCAATCCCGCACTGTGAGATTGTTGATTCCTCTCACAAAGAATTTTCTCTGTTAAAAAACTGCAATGATCGTTCAGTCTTCCGCATACATCACAATGAAGCACAAAGAAAAATTACGCCTGGGTTTCAGTCATGTGACCGCCCGTCCAGTTGGTCTATGGTTTATTCTTGAGGTGATCCAACATTCGTTTACAAAGGTTGGAACTCAAACCTAGAGTATTAATTTTTTTAAATATTAATGTTTTCTAATGTGGATTTTTATTACCTCCAAGGTGTATGAGGACTAAGTAAAGGGAAGCAAAAATGGTGTCCTCTGAGGATGTGTTGGTTCTGAATACAAACTGGTGATGGTCCAGGCTGGTTGGGATGCTGTGGAGAAATGTGCTGGAGAAATTGTTTTTAAAGAACTCCATCAGTAATGAAATGATTGCCACAGGGGGACAGCAATTTTTAAAGCTACTGTAGCCTTTTACGCACAAGTACAATTTTGGCTGTTTTGAATAATGAGAAAACACTTCCCTGTGACACTAAAATGTTAAAAATATCTGCTGCACATCCACTAGCAGATTGGCTCATGACACAACCAAGGCTGTCATGAGTCCCTCCAACTGTCCTCATTTTACTGCTAATTAAGTTGCAGAGTACACTCTACAGCGGATTCTTCGTTGAAAAGATCAAACCTAGAATATTAGTTAAATTTAAATTAACTAGTTTTGTTGGGCTAATTTCTTCTCATTTAAGGTCTTGTGTGAGTTTAGCTCTAGCTCACACAAGCCTTTGTGCATTTATCGCTGATTTTGTGAGTGTTTAGCTCTCTCTCCATGCACTGTTGATGATGTGGCTTTGTCTCCTTGATGCCAGCTTTAGCCTTGCTGTGGCTGTCTCAATAGGCAGTTATTTTTGCTCTGTATAGAGCCCTTACTTCTCCTTTCACCCAGGTTTTCTAGTCTGGGAGTGATTTTAGAGGGAAAAGAGTAACATGTCTATTGTAGTTTTGGTGATTTTTGCTGGGTGCCCCAATATTTTCAGTGGTGATTCAGACTTTTTAAGTTGGGTGCACCAGTGCCACCAAGTAAAAAAGTGAATTTCAAGTTCTGGCAAATATTGTAGAAACATGGGTTCTAGGAGTTCTAGGGAGTACTTGTGCTGCTGTGTTCTAGATCAGGGGTCGGCAACCTTAGACACTCCAAGAGCCATTTGGACCTGTTTCCCACAGAAAAAAAAACACAGAGAGCTGCAAAACCCTTTTGACATCTAAAACACTGCATATATCTTTCTTTTTACCTTTATTCTATGCAACAAAAACGTTTCAAACATTTTGAACTCCAATTGAATACTTTACAACTGAATTGATGTCTTTAATGTGCTGTCTGGTAAATGTTCTGGTTTCTTCAGAAACTTTTCTTTTATTGGAATTATTCATGGTTGCCCTACCAGGCATTGAAAAGCTCAATGAATTGCACGCCGACGCATATTTTGAGTGACCAAAAAAAAAGAAAAGAAAAACAGAAAATAAAAACGTTTTATGTTAATGTTACAAGAGCACCATAGTCTTCAAATTAAGAATTTTATTTAGAAAATAAACAAAACAAAATAATAAATAAATTCAAATTAAATACTCATTATTTATTTTCCAAAGACAGAGGGAGCCGCAGCAGAGTGAGGAAGGAGCCACATGCGGCTCTGCGGCCAGGTGTTGCTGACCTCTGTTCTAGATCAACTGTTCACTCTTTAAAGACCTGATATTAAGGAACTGCAATAGTCAGGCCTAGAATTAACAAATGCAAATTCATTTTTAATACAGAATGGGCATGATTTTTGCAATGTTACAATATTAGAAAAAAGGTAAATCCTAGATTTTTTTTTAATATGGGAATAAAAGGACAAATTGTGATCAAAAGAACTCCAAGATTTCTTACAGTAGAACTGGAGACTAGAGTTTAACTATCAAGACTAGTTATATCATTAGATAATGAGTTTTTATGCTGTTTAGTGCCAAGTACCATAACTTCACTTTTGTGTTTAAAAGTAAAAAATTGTGGCCTATTGTCTTAACATCCCAAAGACATGCTTGAAGTTTGATCTGACTTTCTGAATAAGTATAATTGGGAATCGTCTGCATAATGATCAAAAATAATCAAATTAATTATCACATTCCTGTGATAGCCACCAGTAGGTGCCATGTGTGGGTGTGACTCCTAGGTAATACCTCACCTTACTGACAATGCAAATTTTGCCATGCATGCAACCATGCAATACATGGTTATGTCATTTAATGTACGAGGACGAGAGTAGTAACTTATCATCATCAATGTGATAAGGCTTACTTGACCACAATTTAGGTGGATTTGATTAACCTGCATTAAGAAGCACTTGAAAGTCTGAAACATGTCACTTCCTGTTGCCAATAGGTGGTGCTCTATTTATGACTTAACATCGACATGTCATTGTGTTCAGGACAACACTATTAACACATATGTCAATATTGGTGCATATTGGAGAATGTACATTGAAATTACAAGTACTTTTATACTTAACGGTGAAACGCTCAAAATGGCCCTGATGCTACCGCCACAACCTTTGGTGAAAAATTCAAAACTTTGCAATTTGATGTCATCATGGTCTCGATTATAGGATCACCGAATATAATCATGATCTGCTAAACACGGTTTATCCTTGAATGAGCCTTTAAAATGCTGAAAAAAAACAAAACCCAAAATGAAATTCAAATCATAATGGCAGACTTCCTGTTGAGTTAAGTCTTGGAAGTCTTGGCAGGATACTTAAGTTCACTAGATTTCATGCATGTGGATGAATATAACTAATTTTCTTTAATGCTTTGAAAATTACTCGGTGGTGCTACAGAGCCATTAGGCAACACTCATACCTATGTCCATTTCAGATATTGACATTTACATGTCTGACAAACTGAACCCTTCACCCTCAAAAACAATTTTGTTTGTCATGGCAAATAGCACAAAATTACTTTTTGTATATGTTAAGACCTCTGAAAAGGGGATCAAAGTCGGAGGAGAATAATAATAATAATTTAAGCTGCAAACAGCTTGAACAGGCCTTTGCATCCAGCGGCTAGACAGTGCAAAGTGCTTGATGTACTTTCCTGTAAACACAAGGTATTGCACACACGAGTTAATGTAAATCATTTTATGACTGCCACACAGGGTTTACTTATTATAGCTACCAGGAGGTGCCATGTGGGTGTTACTTCTAGTTAATACGTCACCTTCCTAAGAATGCAATTCTTAAACAGCATGCCAAATTTGGGATAGATGTGATGAGAAAGGGGAAAGTAAAAAAAACAACCTCTGTCTTGGCAGAACATAAAAGTTGGCCTTACACCCACAGTAATGCCATTGGAAGTAAAGGGACAGGAGTTGCAACAGATCATCATCAAGGTCAGGGGTCAGCAACCCGCGACACTCAAAGAGCCATTTGGACCCGTTTCTCACAGAAAAGAAAACACAGAGAGCCGCAAACCCTTTTGACATCTAAAATGAAGATAACACTGCATATCTCTCTCTTTTTTAAAACTTTATTCTATGTATTAAAAAAAACTAAAGTGTGTTGCATTCATGAAATCAGTGAACTACAGAGAAAACAATTTTTTTTTCTGCATGCAACAAAAGCATTTCGAACATTTTGAACTCCAAAAAAAGACGCTGGCGATTTAGTACGCCGCGGATGAATTGATGTCTTTAATTTGCTGCCTGGTAAACGTTCTGTTTTCTTCAGAAACTTTTCTTTTCTTGGAATTATTCATGGTTGGCCTACCGGGGCTTGAAAAGCTCAATGAATTGCGCGCCGGCGTGTGTCGTACGTGTCACGGTTGTGAGGCAAATTTTGAGCGACAAAAAAAGGAAAAAGAAAAACAAAACAGAAAATAATCACGTTTTATTTTAATGTTACAAGAACACCATAATCTTCAAATTAAGAATTTTATTTAAAAAATAAACAAAACAAAATAATAAATAAATTCAAATTAAATACTCATTACTTATTTTTCAAAGACACAGGGAGCCGCAGCAGAGCCATGAAAGAGCTGCATGCGGCTCCGGAGCCGTGGGCTGCTGACCCCTGATCAAGGTGATAAGGCTTACTTGACCAATATGGATTTGAATATTATGGACCTGCTAAAAGAAGCACATGAAAGTTTACAACATGTCACTTCCTATTGCCAGTGGGCGGTGCTCTAACTATGACATAATATTACCATGTCTTTGAGTTCAGGACAGCACTTTTAGCACACGTCAAGACTGATACATATCTGACTACATCCATTGAAGCTATAAGAACTTTGTGTCTCATGGCAGAACCCTCTGGTGAAAAGCAAAACTTTTGCAATTTAACATTACTGTAGTTTCTATTATAGGATCATGAAATAGGAACATGATCTTATAAAAAAGCTCAACAGAGTTCATTCTGGAATGAGCCGTAAAAATGACCAAAAACACACCCCAAATGAAATAAATCAAAATGGCAGACCTCCTGTTGGGAAAAGGTCATTGCAGCAATCATGGCTTTAAGTCTCAGCATATATGTACCAGATTTTATGTATGTAGGTGAAAAAAACTGATTTTTTTTTACTTTTCAAACATTTTTTTACGTTTTCAAAAATTTTTTTACGTTTTCAAAAATTTCCAGGTCACTCTGCAGAGCCAATTTTTACCTTCACATGTCTGAGACTCATATCAGAAGTAATTTCACCAAATCTGATGCTCATGATAAAATTCGGGACTTTTCATATATTTTAGATCAAAAAAGGTGATCAAAGTCAGAGGAGAATATTAATAAATATAACTAGAGCTGAAAGCAGTTGTCAGCAGGGTCCAGGGTCCCCCGAAGCAAGGTCCTCCCAATGACCCATGGAGGTTGCTGAAAAGAGTGTGCTCTGGCCCTTAAGGTTGCATCTGTACTCAGTGATAGGTCCAATTTATTAACCAGATTTAGAAGGAGGTATATGTACTGCAAGTCCGCAATATTTTAATGTCAATCACACAGAACAGCAATTACAATAGGGTTTGCCAGCACCGCTGGTATGAGAGTCATGCTGCCTTGCAGTGTTGGCCCCCAGCCCCTTCGGGCTTGGACTCCTTATTAAAGCTGCAAGCACTGTTGAGTGGGTCCCATTTAGTGGTGCCCATTTAGGAGGGATGTGGTTGCCATGGACGATCAAACAAACAGAATTTTAAGTGGATCAGGTGAATTTGGCAGTATGTTTTTGTGAAAGTAATTATGAACAGCTTCCTCTTTAATGGTGAACCATTTAAGTTTGACGCCATGCCACGAGGAAAACCATGTAAGTTTTGTGCAGAGCATTAATAACATTCAATCATAAAGGTCTTCCTAAATATCTTCTACAACAACTTCCTCTTCTTTGGAAAACATCAAAATTCAATTCTACACCGCAGAAAACTGTAAAAGATTTGTGCTGACTTTTGATAACTTGTGAATCACAAAGGCGTGAAGATTGGACATACCAAATTTGAATTCAATAGCATCAGGCCTGAAGGATGAGTTTGCATAATAAAGAGAAGTGGAAATCACCAAAAATGGGCACCAAATTCAAGACAGCAGACTTCCTGTTGGGTTAAGGGTGTGGGTCCAAGAGGCTTTTTTGGGTGTCTGGACATGATAGCCATGTCTACCAGAAATGTCAAATACAGTGCAAGGGCTGCATAATTGGAAGCGTTTTAGGGGGCAATACCAAAGCACATTAGCACACTGACAGAAAATTAGCTACATAGACGTGTTTACGGCTGGACTGTTTCCAACACGCCATGTTTGGGGAACATTCGCGCATATACAGTACATATATTGTGTATATTCAGTGCATATACCTTTGATAACATTCAGTCATGAGGGTCTTAAGATCATGCATACTGGATTAAAAGTGGTTCAGTTTAATTGTGTACGACGAGTTTGAAAAAGTATAAAGGAACGTACTTTCCTTTAACCACAAAGTGGCACTAATTACAACAAGAGAATATTTGGTTGTCTCTCACAACCCAACCGGTGCCGTCAGATCCCGCCCACCTCTGAGCCTGGATCTGGTCGAGGTTTCTGCCTGTTAAAAGGAAGTTTTTCCTCGCCACTGTCACCAAGTGCTTGCTCATGTGGGAATTGCTTTCAATTGTTGGGTTCCTATAAATCTAAATTATAAATGTATTTATAGAGTGTGGTCTAGACCTGCTCCATATGTAAGGTGTCTTGAGACAACTTTGTTGTGATTTGAGGCTATATAAATAAAATTGAATTGAATTGAATTGTCATACAGATGTACTCAGGGCAGGGCCCCTATCACACCTATGAAGTTAAGGGCAGATTGGACAACGTACACCACATTAATTTCCCATTTTGTGGCGAAACTTGAAAATTTGAGGCAGCTCCAAAGGAGATCTGTTTAGGTTTTGCACAGACCTTTGATAACTTTTATCATGAAGGTGTTAAGTGTAGATAAACCAAATATGAATTGCATGGGATTAATCTATTAGGTCAAGTTCTTAAAAATACAAGGGTGGAAATTATCAGAAATTACACCAAAATTCAAAATGACTGACTTCCCCTTATGTATGGGCAGGCAAACCAAGAGGCTTTTTTTTGTGTGTCTAGGCATTATACACAAGTGTTCCAAATTTCGTAATTGTAGGCCAAATTGGCTATTTGGGCTACAGGTTGGGGGGTGCTGTGGAGCTATATTAGCACACCCATATCTGAAAACACCAAAAACAACATGAATGTCTAAAACATGTCTTTTCATATTGCCACTAGAGGACACTCAAAATATGACATAATACTGAAATGTCATTGTGTTCAGGCCAGCACTCATAAAATAAATAATAAATAAAATAAATAAATTTAAATAAATATAAAATATATAATACATAAAAAATTTGATGCATCAGACAATGTACATTGTAGTTATAAGCATATTTTGTTCCATGTTAAATTGGCCAAAAATGCCACCACACCACAGCCACAGTGTTAATTGTCAAAAAAGGCTTTTGAAAAGTTTTCATCACAAAGTTTTATCATATAAATCAAACTTTTTGGTCTGTTTAAATATGTAGGAAGAGTTTATTACAATATAACGTGGAAATTGCACAGCAAATTCAAAATGGCTGACTTCCCGTCAGGTTTAGGTCACAGCTCCAAGAGGATTTTATGTACATCTTCACATGATACTTGTGCCTATGAAATTTTGTAATTCTATATCAAATGGACTGGTGGGCTGCTTAGTTGAAATTTTGTAGGGGGCGCTACACAGGCCCTGCCCACTCCTGAAATGTAAATCTAGTATTAATATTGGACATGTGTAATAGCCGTTGCACGTTTGGTAACATTATGCTGATCCCTTCACCCTGAAAAAGGGTTTTGTTTTTCATGGTTAAATGATCAAAATGGTTGCCTTACCACGGCCAAAACGTTGATCAAAACCAAAAGCTTTTGAAAACCTGTTATCACCAATGTATTTAGCATGCCCAGATCAAATTTCAAGTTTTTTAGATTTAATCTGTGGGAGAAGTTCATTAAATTATAACACCTGGTTATTGAGAGTCATCTCCCGTGGCCAGTAGGTGGAGCTGTGAGAATGACCAGATATCATCATGGCAATGTGTTGATGGCAAGACTCTTGTCAAACATGAAGTTTTGTGCAGATTGGACCTTAAACACAAAAGTTGTAACAATTGCATATAACATGGCGAGACATGAAAATTCATTGCCACATAATGGCCAGGCCCTTAACAGTAGTGTGATCTTTTGATAATTTTTGATCACTAAGTGCTCTAGGGGACACACACACAGAAGTCTCCATGCTACTCTAAAGCCTGACTGAAATTCCTCACGTTGTCATACAGAAAGCCACATAGCTGATGACAGCGTTCTTGACAATCTTGGAGAGAAAGAGAAGATTAGATTGGGGTCAATAGTTAGCTGAGACCTCGAGATCAAGAGTTGGCTTTTTAAGCAGAGTTTTGATAAAAGCTAATTTAAATGATTGAGATATGCCCTGTTGATAGAGGAAGATTTATTATATCTAGTAGGAAAGTGCCAGATAGGGGCAAAACTTCTTTAAGTAGTGTAGTTGGGATGGGATTAAGGAGACAGGTGGGTGGTTTGGAAGGAGAAAGTTAATGTTAGTTGCTAAAAATCAAGGGGGAAAAGGAGGTTAAAATATATATCCGATTTCATGACTGTCTTTAAGGTTTCCTTGTTTGAGGATAAATCAAAACCAGTGGGGGGCAAAAGATGACAGATTTTGTCTCTAATTATTGTGATTTTGTCAGTAAAGAAACTCAGATACTCATAACTACCTAGAGGAGGAATATAAAGGGTTCAGTGTTGCTATGGCTCTCTGTCTCTGAGACAATGTTGAAAAGAAACCTAAGATTATTCATGAAATCCTCTTTTAGTAATGAGTAATAGGCAGCTCTAGCATGACAGAGGGTGTCTCTGTGTTTTAAGACCATCCTGCCAGGCTAAACTAGATTCTTTAACCTGTGAGTTTAGGGGTCATACCATGGAGCTTGCTTTCTTTGTTTCATAATCTTTTCTTAAGGTGAGCAATCAAGTGAAGCATCATATGCAAGGAACCTGCAGCACTACCAACAAAGTCATCAGTTGGGGAGGGAGATGCGTTCATGTAGGAATCCTGTGTTATATTGAAATGTGGGGCTGAGCTAAATGGGAATGAGATCTTTTCCTTAAATTTAACTACAGCACTATTAGACAAGCAGTGAGTGCGAGTGTTTTTGCGTACTGAAATTTAGCAATCATAGCAGTTCAAAAGTTATTAAATAGTGGCCAGAAAACATAGGATTATGTGGGTATACAGTTAAATGTTCACTTTTAAAGCCATATGCTAGAACAAGGTCAGTGGTGTGGTTAAAGCAGTGTGTGGGTTTGTTTGTAGTCTGACTGATACAAACTTTGTCTAACTGCAAAATAAACGCAGTGCTCAGGCAATCATTTTCAACAGTCGCATAAATATTAAAATCTTCTACAACTATAACTTTCTCTGTTTTAGGGACTAAGCTTGATTAAATACTCAGACAATTCCAACAGTAATTCAGAGTATGGAACAGGAGCGCAGTAGACTGTAACAAATAAGATTGGCTCTTTTTCTAAGTCACAGTGTGACAATGTTCAGGCCTCAGGGTAGGGCTGCACGATATGGCCTAAAACCAATATCTCGATATTTTTAGGCTATATCGCGACACACGATATATATCTCGATTTTTTTATTTCTCCTATAAATCACTATATAAATGTTAAATTCAACCCTTTGATGCATAAAATGACATCAGTATGATGATTAAAGTTGACCTTTCTGCTGGAGTTTTTTAAATTTGCTTGCAAAAAGGGGAAAATCACTATCAAATTAACTTAAGCAAACCTTTGACTGACTATAAGCCGCACCTGTATATAAGCCGTACCCACTAAATTTAACAACTAAAACCACTAGAGCTGTCTTCTTCAGTGTCGGAATTTAACAGCATCGGAATTACTTCATCAAATACGTTCTCGTTTATATTCGTTTATATTCGTCCGTAAATTAGCCGCATCAGAGTTTAAGCCGGAAGGTTCAAAGCGTCAGAAAAAAGTAGCGGCTTATAGTCAGGAAATTACGGTATTTAAAACCAGGCTGCTGCATTAACAAGATTTAAACAAATAAAAATAAATAATGGCGTGGTAGGCCTCTGAACAGTAACAGTCATATCACAGGAGGAGTGGGAACATGTTTTTCCTCAGAACCAAGTCGTCCATCTCCATCTTCAATTAACGTCCCTTACTCATAACTCGCTGAGGCTCTTCACTTTTTTTCGCTCTCTCCGTGCTCTCTTGCCTCCTCATCTGATACAAAAATACGCATGTGCGAAGGGAAGTTTTCTGGATGGACGGGGGAGTGTGCTGCGTGCCGTGAGGGCAGCGCTAGGAGAGAGTGAAAGAAGCAAAACTCAAAGAGAATTACTTGCCGACGGCCTAAAACATTTACGTGACAATTTGTACTTGATGGTCGCAATATAGTCATTTCATACATCTAATCAGATTTACACATCGATACATCGAGTACATTCGATATATCGCCCACCCCTACTTCAGGGGGTTGATGGCATTATTAAGTTTAGTTTCAAGTTTGATTGTTATAGACACCGCTTTGGTTTGTGTCAAGTTATCATTGCTTCTTGGCCTTTTGTTGTAAGGGTATGCAATGTACATTCCAAAACTCGATAAGTTTATAACTTTATAAACAAGAAGTTGTTGTTGTTGTTGACTTTTATATATGGCCTTTTTGAAGACATGACCAAGCTCAAAAATTCATAAATATTGGCAGACACATCAGTAAGGTGTGAAATTTACATAAATGTGTGGGTTTCATAAGTGTGAAAAATGCCTCAGTAGAGCCCCCTTATTTGCTGCCCCTGCGGCCACTTTCATAGAAGTGCACTGACTTTGGTATACATATGTATCATTGCCAGATCTACCAAAAAGTCCCTTGAGACCTTACGCTAAACTCAATAGGAAGTCTGCCATTTTGGTTTGAACGGCCAATTTTGTCAATTTACACATTGTGTACAAAAAAGCCTCTTGGGGCCATGACCTAAACCCAACAGGAAGTCAGCCATTTTGACTTTACTCTGCAATTCTCAGGTGTTCGCCATAAAGATAAAATGCTTATAACTTTAATGTTTAATGTCCCGTACACACCAAACTTTACAAGTGTGTTAAACCTAACTCCATGTCAATAATAGGTCATAGTTGGGGCACCACCTACTTGCAAGAGGAAATAACATGTTTTATGTTTTTATGTAAATCTCCTAACAAGGTGGTCAAGTTTATTCTAAGTTTCTCCAGATAAGCCTTTCTCATCTGACAATGTTATGTTGAGACTCCTGTCCAAATGTATTAAATAATGTAACTGTTGAGTCGCAGCCAAAAATCATGTATCACCAAAATTCTCATTGTAACTAGGAATTGCACTCTGAGGAAAATTACATGCCAATTAGGTGTCATGGACAGGACACCCCTCGATGGCTACTACGAATAAACCTTTCAAGGCAATCATAATGTGACTTAAATGAAATTCGTGTATGTGTGTATGACTCCTATATGGAAAATGTTTCTTGAAAGTTGTCTAAGTTGACTGTAGCTCTCCATGACAGGCACCAGGGTTCAAGGGCCCATTTAACCCTGCTTGTAACTTTAATTTTACTTCTTTTTTTTTTCTTATGAATTAATTGCCTTTTTGACAACTTTAACATGGTCAAAATTTCATGAAATCTGGCAGATGCATCAGTTGTGGTGAAAAATTACGCATTTTTTTATTTTCAGCTGCAGCCCTTGTGACATCCATGTTACAGTTTACATCAAATTCTCATCCATTCATGACTCTTAGTGTCTGGTTACATAATGAAGAAGCACTCTGCGCTGTCGAAGCTGGGCCTTGTTGACGAGCCATGGAATGCGAGGGCCCATTTAACGCTGCTTGCAGCTTTAGGGCTCTAATTTTGTGGCAGTTCAGGGTGACGCAGCGTGGCGCACCCCACGCAGTGGTAATTTTGTCCGGCGCACCGCCCTGCACAGCCAATTTGGTAATTTGGTAGACTGGGCTGCGCCGAGATGGGTGTGGCGGTGCACCAGGGCAAGGAGTCCACAGATTCAGCTTGGCGCAGTGACAATTACGTGACAAAACACTGTGCCGAAGGTGCGCTGAAAGCTCCCCAGCTCCGACCTGGTCTATTCTTGGCGCAAGGGAAGCGCGCCAGGTTTTTTTTCCTGTTTATTGGGGAAAATACAAAAACCTCATTTGATTTCCCTTGTTCTGTAGTATAGAAAGGTCCCCGGTGCTTCTGGGGCTATTTAAAATTGTCTGTTTTCTTCCTGACTATACGTACAGCACACGCCTGCGCCCTATCGCTCAAAGTGGCTCTAGGGAGGGAAACTTGATCGAAGTCTGTGCTGAGGTCTTCTTCTCACCATTTGAAATGGGAGGAGAGACGACTGACGAGGAAGGAGATGGAGCAGATACATGCAAGCCACCAGCACAAAAAAAACAATATACCAGTTACAATCCTGACTAGGCGACACTCTGAACTGGTAATAGTGGCCGAGCCCTCCGCCCCAAACATTTGTTCGAGTGTCCCGTTTTTTCATAAATCAAAAGTGGCAACCCTAATTGTAACTAAAATTTACTAGGTAAGTGTTAATTGTGTACATTTCTGTTATTAATTAATTGTTTGTGTCTCCCTTTCAGGAAAATGTGTGATCTTGAGGATATCAGCCACCACATTTATGGCAGGATATCATCCATACAACGAATGTTGGATCTGACAGGTTTTGGTATACAGTGATTGCATATATGACAGCACTAGTAACATAAATCTTTCTTATATTGAAATGCAAACTGGTACTGGCCATAGAACGAATTACTGTGTGTTTTTGATTCTCTCTTCCATTTTAGGATGTCCTCAAAATAGGATTTCCAATCTAAGACAGGAACTCTTCGCCCTTGAGAAACTTCTGGAGGAGTTTGAAAGATATGTTTGCAAACAGAAAGAGAAACTAAAGCATCTGAAGGTAAACTGGAGACTCACGGTTTTTGCAGCTTATGCCAGTGTGAAATCAGTTATTCATGCAGATGCTTTATATTTAAAATTATTTTGTTGCACACCAGACACAATCAGCGCCAAACCATCTGTAGGTTGTTTTTATTTCTTCAAAATTTGAATCTCATGAGTACTGGTACAGTAGCCCATTTTTTGTGCCCCACACACACAAACATTCAGTGAATGGATACTTGTGCTCGCTTGTCAAAAAAATCTGTAATGAAGACACAGTTTCTAAAAGCTTTCAAACATATTTAATACTAACGCTGTTATGTTGTTTGTGTTTCAGGAACATAAGAAGTCATTCCAGAATGATTTTGAGGATGTGAAGCACATAGAGGACAACATACCTGCACACATGCCTAGGAAGAAAGGCACAACAAAGTGAGTACATGCCTATGACTTCTGATGCTTTGTTTTTTCAACAGGACATTAGTGATTTTGTATTCTGAAGAAATACAACATACAGTTTCACTATACAATTTGGAAAACAACAGCTTGGGTTCAGCGGTACTGTGATTCGCACTTTTTTAAGATTTGTAATGTTTTGTATACTAAGCAGTTAATCATAAAAATCACAGTCAGATTAATCGGTTTGAAAAAATCCCACACGACCGTGTGACTTACTCTGCAGAGATAAGTACTCATTGAGGGATGTGACAATAACAAAAACTCATGATATGGAGCCCACACATATGCTATTGATTAGAAATTTGGGTGATGAGGAAAACTGCATTGGAGAAATTTTATTTTTTATATTTTATTAAATAATAATATCATATTGACCAGACCCTGCAGTAAAACAAATGCAGTTTAAGTTTCACTTTAGTTTTTCAAATAAGACGATTCAAACAAAACCAAGTAAAAGAAAAAAATGACTCTCTCTCTTTCACTATCAGCAAAAACTAGTCTTTTTTGTGTGTGTATGTTTCCACATGCACATTTTTGTATGCATAGAAGACAAAATGTGAATGAAAAAATGTCTTCTATGCATACAACATGAGTGAATCATCACTGAATCATCAGAGGATATCAGTGTTTAGAAAAAAATAAAGTGTGTGATGTATACTTATGTATACTAAATAAGTATTAAGTGTTAAAAGTGTTATTACAGTTAGTGTGAAGTTTGAAGTTTGAAGCGAAGACTGTGGATCAGGAAGATGTCAAACTGCTTTAAAATGCTATTATGAGGATCTGAACCACAAAACTTTAGCTTTTTACAGCTTACTGTAGTGAGTGATTGGAAGACTGTAGGACCGCAAAATCACGATAAAGTCTTTGTACCCCTTCATGGCTGGGTTATTTAGCTTTGTTTGTCAGAATCAGCCGGTCAGCTTATTTGTTAAAGCAAGGTAACATTTGCTTGTGGTCGAAGGATGGCTGTGTTAAAGTTGGCATTTCCTGTGGACTACACTGCTGCAAACTGAAAGAACTACCAATGTTTAAAACTGATGGAGACCTAAAACAGGAGAAGTTAGTGCATATATGTGTCTTGTCTTGATCTTCTAAATCTTATTCTATAAAGCTTATCTCAAATGCAGTGCAGAAACTTCCATCTCCTGTCTTCCTTACTCCTTCAAAAAAAATTTATTTCTTGTTTTTGTCTGTCTAAGTATTGAAATGCACAATATTATTAGAAAATAAACTTTGGCGCTGAATGACTTATGTCTCCTGTTTAATGTTGTCTCTTTCCTCATTGGCAGTGAATTTGCAAACAGCCAGAATGAAGCAGCAGATGTTCATTCAGCCCAGCTGGAAAATGTCAGAAAGACCAACAAAAGTTTTGTCAGAGCGATAAAGCTCATCACTGTGCCGGAGTTTGAAAGCATCCCTCAGTAAGTGTTATCCCTGTAATATACCTTGTGACTAGAGTAGAATGAACATTACATTGAAACCACAACCTATTTTCTGTCGAGGGAATTTACTCAGTCTAATACTATTAGAGAACAAAACTGAAAAAAAATCCACAAGACAAAAACAAAACTTCTGAAGTACCTAAAGCATCTACAGAATATCTCTGTCAAGTATAGTAATATTTTTACTGCTGATTTTGTGTACATGTACAACAATATTTACACAAGTTTTGTGCAAATTCATCAAAATCTCTAGGAGTAGATAGAGTAGAAAAAACTGATTTTGACATTATTCAAAAAGGCAGAAAATCTTTCCAAGTTAAGGGGGCGTGGCTTATATGGATGTATTCCTCTGTACCCACAGAAGCAAGGAAAAATAAATTTTGTCCAGATGCTTAAAGGTGGGGAGTTGTGGCCCGAAATGACAAAGTGCTTATATAGCATTGCCATCTGGTCAGATTTGTTCTATTTTTGTTGTGTGAGCATGTCCTTAGTCACTTATAAGCATTTGAAGCTGAAATGATTAATACCCTCTAAAAAGACAGCAAATGTGCAAGGTCAATTTTGGGGGCAGAATCTTATTTTGCAATTCAATTTGTACTTCCTGTTGGATTTAGGTCTAGGATGCAAGTGGGTGTGTTTTAGGTCTTGATGAGAAGATTTATTGTGTTTTGCTTTAACCTCTCTGGCTGACCTCCTGGCCAGTTTATTGTTTCTAGATGGTTCTAGAGAGCACATTTTTGCACTTTGAGCATGTTTAGGGAGTGCAATCTAGGTTCAAATAGCAAGAGTAAAAAGAAAGAAAGAAAGAAAACAGTACAATTACAATAGAGTCCTTGCCCTCCAAGCAAGCGTTGCTTGAGGAGTCCTTAACTTACAGGCTCAGTCCCTAGGAAAGAAGGTTGAAAGAAACCGTACAATTACGCTAGGGTCCGTCTCTACCAAGACTTGAAGGAACTGCTGTTAATGTTATTAATAAATTCACACTAAACGGGAATATTTCGCAGCCAAAGAGTTGGGTTGATTTTTCAAACATCTGCCATGCAAATAAAAGGCAACAACCAATCACACTTCATCATTTTGATAAAAAAAAAAATCAGCACAATTTGTTTTTACAGAGGTGTACTTGTAACAATTTTATTGACAAACGATAATATTTATAGTCGTGGTGGAGGGTGGGGTGGGGAGCACAAAATGTTTTCTTCTTCCTAGGGGAGGCTTAAAAGAAAACAGTTGAGAAGCACTGTTCAAAACCATGGCCGTTGGGGTGTTAGCATCTCCAGAAGAAGGCAACAAATTATTTCAGATCTTTTATGTTTGTTTGTTTGTTCATTTTTTATTAATTGAAAAATGATGTTTCGAGGAGGTTATGAAATTAAAATGAAAGCAAATTTAAATAACTTTTTGGGTGCAATTTTTTCTAGAGAAGTAGAAAATGAATAGATAAATGCAAATTGGATAAAGGCCTCTCAGTGAAGATTTTAAGTTGCAAAGGTTTTTATGTATTATGTGTTAAATGACCTGTTTCAAGGGTATATAATTTTTTTCATCACTTTTTTGCAGAATTGTTGAGCAGTTAATAACAGTATAATATATAAACTACATGACATAAAAACATTGGACAGAAGTTGTTTGAATTGTGAGTGATGTCATATCTTGACGCATAATGTGGATGTGACATGACTGCCAGGTATAGCACTGGGGTGTGTAATGACACAGTTTAACAAAGTGGGTATGTGGGATCTGTGCACAGCTATAATAAATTAAATGTGTCATTTGTGTCTGAATATACCTCTGGGATTTGGGGTTTCAAGCATACAAATTGTAACACAGCATCATATAACATTTAGTCCTTTTTGGGAGTTCATAAACTTACTTTAGATTTGATCATTTGGGGAAATATAGGATGGGAAGCTCAAACCATCAGACTAAAATGGTCAAATGCTTCAGCTTCTGAATACACTTGTAAAGATTTCTGATGAGAGACTTACTGAAAAGATATTTAATTTGGACATTTTTAAATGAACTTTCTTTAACTTCCCCTAACCCAAACCCTAACCCTCTGGACAAATGAGTTTGTAGAAATTAATGGCATTTAGTAGAACAGACTTGGAATATTATATTCTTAAGTATGTTATAATTAGTGTATAATTGCTTGAAAATATTTTTTTTGTTTATATTATCTTAGAAAAGCCTTTTATATCCATATAGCAGCGGGAGGCACTGCCATGTTACACCGTCATGTTTCTACAGTAGCACAGAACAGACAAACTTAAGACTGGTTCTAATACGAGCCTTGTGCATTTTTATATACAGTCCCTCCGAGATTTCACGGGCGTTTTTCAAGATTGTTGTGGCCTAAAATGCCTGAATTCGCGGCAGCTTTTCTCAAAAATTGTGATGTAAGTTGCAACGTTTTAAGCGTATTTGTTGCGATGATATTGCGGGAGACAGTGACAATTGCTAAAAAGTTGCATTTTTTTTCTTTGTTTTGTACAATTCCCGGTGTAAAATAGTTTGTCAATCGATGATTTTCGTGTGTGTTCCACCACAATATTGCCGGGGGGGACGGACGACAGTTAACCTCCTTTTGTGAAGAACATCAGGGAATTGTTTTGCACGGTCTTTAGCAGTAATTCTTGTTGGTAAGTGTGAAACCATAAACAAGGAAGTGAATTCGGTGACGTATGTGCATTATGTTTGCGCTGGGGACTGCTATGATTGGTGGAACTCACGGGAGGCTGGCCAAAATTGCGGAAAAGTCGTGGTGATTGGACAAAATTGCAAGGTCACGCAGAATTCGCTGAGATTGGTTGAATTTTCATTAATTGTTGCGATCGCAACATTGCAAATTCCTGGAGGGACTGTATGTATGGTGGATGTCTGCTGGAAATGCACCGGTTGAGGCGGAAGAAGTAGGCAGATTGGTTGTTGTGTGAGTAACAATTTGTATTAGTAAAAGCTTTTTAAAATAATATGTTTACAAATGAAGGATCGTTATGCATCACAGATGACTGCATTGTAGGCAACCAAGAAAAAATAACAACAAAGTTAAACAAAATTGGATCTGGAGTCAGGACAAAACAAGAGTCAACATAGTTGTTGCCCATCCCAGGTCTCTAAAATCTGTGATGACAGGTTTATGTTTGAAGACTGACCCCGAAGTTGCCTGTTTTCTGCTGAATAGGTAAGGTGAATATTACAACAGCTGTAATAGAATGTTTTTTTTTCCCCTGCTGCTCATGTTTCAAAATGTAGGTTAGTGTTAAATAATGGAGAATGTTTATGAGCACGAAGTTACATCTATGGTATTGGTCACAGCTTTGGTCATACAGTTACTTAGCATTAGTATGATAACAGACAATAATGGGGCAACCTCATGCTAATATCTCTGAATTTATTCCTTTCCACTGGCAGTAACACAAAATATTGTCTGATAATGAATAACGAATTTTAGGGCAAGGTGAAATTGAAACAGAGGTTCTTCTGTCCTATCTAGGAGGACATAAAATGTACTCCATTTATGTTGACACCTTTTGGCTAGATAATTATGAAAAACTTGAATTATGCTTCATAAAGGGAACCTTTTTTTTTTATGCTTTTTTGTTCCCAAGCTTGGGAAATAAGACTGAATATTTTGTTCAAAACTGAGCTGTGACTGTCATTGTGGTGAAATGAAATTAAGTTGAATAATCTGTTTCACTCAGGTACATGAAAGGAATTGTATCATATGATCAACTTAACTCTGTGGTGCAGAGTATTAACACAGCTGTAACAGCCAAGTACAAGATCCTCCATCAGTCGATGAAAACTCTTAACAGTCACACACGGAAGCTGCACAAGAAGTTTAAGGATCAGGAGACCAGAGATACAAAAGGTAATGACATTAAATTTTACCTTAGAAGCTGCCACAAAACATTAACAGCAGTTATGATGTCACAAATATTAAGCAAAAAAGAGTGAAGAGTGTTAAAATTGACACTATACCAGAGTTTAAATACATTTTTCAATATGGCTTCTTTTTTTCAGTGCCAGTATGGATATGTATAAATGTATGTCCTAAACTTCTTTCATGACAGTCAGTAAAAGGTCTTGTCCTAAATTTAATTCTCTTAAAGATGCATATAAATTTGGTAAATACTCTAAATATCTTTAATCTTGAACATGGACATAAATTACGTAAAAGGTGTAGAGAGACACTTTTAATGTTTTACTAAAAAAGGACTAAGATCTTTGGTAACAGACATCATAAGTTTACACAAACTAATACAAAATGGTCATATTGAATGTCTTTCAGGTCAGCACTTTGTGGTGGAGGATGACATTCGCGAATTTTGTCAAGTAAAGGTGGACAAACGATTTCAAAGGATTTTGACCATGCTTCGACACTGCCAGCGACTTCGTGAGCTGCGAGGAGGGGGGCTCATTCGCTATATGTTGTTGTAAATAAAATAGACTTGAAGGGATTACTTTTGAGGGGTTTTTTTATGTTTGTCTGCTTTTTTGTTGTTTTTTCTATAGAACAGTTATCAATAAAGAATTAATCAACTTTTTCCAGATTGCACACCCCATCTTAATAGATTTTCTTTAAAAATTGTTTATGCCACCTGTATGTATACCTGTGTGATTTTTTCTTGTTTATGTATTACATTATTCTTTGTGTCAAATTCTGTATTTTTTAGCCAAACAAAATAATCAATGTAACAGAAATTCCCTTGCAACTCACTGTACTGAAATAGAGCTTATGAAGCAAATAAAGCCGGTATTAAGGAAGACACAAGTCATTGCTAATAAAATTGATATTTTATTGCTTCTGGTTTTCTAGAATGAAGGAGCTGACCAAAAAGTACATTTTCTCACTAATTTATAAATTCTCAAGAAAAGATTTGATAATGATAAATGATACATAATGTCTGTAGAGCACTTTGTTAACTTACGGCCCCTGTAAACAATAATTTTTATACTGATGCAATTGTTCATTAAAAACACTTAAATGCTAAAACCAATTGATCTCATTTTTGTGTTTGGAGCCTGATCCTTTGCCAAGCCCTGTCCTCATACACAGACTGGCAAGTCCTAGCTTAGCATCATCCAGCTCTGACCTAACAGGATCCATGGACTCTTGCACACATTTCAGATTTCCATAGTTTTCAGACTGGCTTTGTGGTTTAGGACGTGCATAAAACTGGTTGGAGGCCCTCATTTATTGCTGAACACTTTAATGAGCAACAAGACACAGCTGCTTGCTAACATAAACAAAAATGTTATGTTGTTATTAGCAGATATTAGCTGGTTAACTCGAGGCTTGGGCAGGTAATTTTATCCAGTATACACTAGTTGTTATATTTATTGAAATGGTCTTTGGTCACAGAGTGATTATTTGACAATCATGTGGGCATATAGCTCAAACAAGACTTGGAGATAAGCTAGACAACACCTTTCCAGTTGTTAAACCATATAAATACCTTAAAGGTCCCCAGAAGTGTCTTTCAAGAGGGGATAAGTTTGATCTTGTTCAAAAACACTTGGGTATGTGGACTTGGGGGTTGAGGACAAAGCCACTGGCCTTCTACCATTGACAACCTATTCTACCTCCTGTGCCACATCCCATAAGCAATGACTTGTAATACAATATGCTGGAAAGGATGGTGAACTACTAGAATAAATATCTTTAGTTGGCTGGGAGTAAGAAGGCACGGTCAGAAATCGTCAATTTTGTTTTTAAAAAAATTAAGCCCCATCAGATTTACCAGAAGGCAGCACCATTCAAATGGCTAAAATTAATACCCATTTAATTTGTTTAGTCATGATCTGAGCTTCACGAATGGTGCATCTTTCAAAAAGTAACTAGAAAGAAAAACATGCAAAGAATTAGGCACACAAAACCAAGAGCTGCACTTAATCACAGATCTTTTTTACAACCAACTGCAACCAAGATCCATAAAGCCAGGGGGGAAATCAACTCTGTCATGGATTTCTTTGATGTTGAGGGCATTCTAGTGGATGATTCTAGGGACTGAAGAAAAATCCTCAAAGTCTAGTTTAGAAGTTGCTGTGATGGTGTGAGTTTTATCGAACTATGGCAGCAAACATGAACTAACTGACAGCGAGAAGGTCCGTGTTTGTAAGCTGACCCCTAGCAAATGCATTGCAAGCATTTATATACAGTAAAGCGGGTAATGCTAAACAAAAGGGACTAAACAAAAGTGAGACAAAGAAGCAGAGGGCATCTGCTTGATTAGGTTAAAGGAGTCAACAAGAAACAAAAGACAGGATGGGGCATATGTGTTTAGACATACAGGGTGACAGGATCCAGGGGTCAGCTTAAGAGATGGCAAGAAAGGGAAATGACACATAGTTGACATGAACCAATGGATGGTTGATGTACCCAAGACATCATTTGATTACATCAAGATCAAAGGTTCACACCATTAGAGGATGGAAATTCCTAGACACCAGTTAATTTCAAGACATTTCCACCCTTTTTTCTAGATGAAAATGACAGTTTATCATAATCAAATTTCTAGGTAAAATCGAAGGTTAATCATAAACATCAATATCTTTTTTTTTTTTTTTTAAATCAGGATTCTCCTCTACTAGTGAAGCAAGTTGGAGTACATAATTTTAGTAGCTGATTTATTCAACAATGATTTGCTCATTAGTTTCAGGCACATAATTAGTCAATTATTTCCTGCATGGTAGCATTGTGGTCAGGTATAAATGTACAACATTCAGTCCCAATGACAGCACATGTTCCTCCTTGAGAAGGCAGCAGGTAATCCAGTGCATTGTGATTTTGCAATGTTATCATTCTTACAGCAGTCATTTCTTGTGAAAACACAGACATGCCCCTTAGCAGTAGAGTTTGCAAGATCCTCTACTGTGTTGTGGTTTAATAATTTAGGATTGGCTATCCAAAATAATTAATAATAAAGTTAAGTAGTAAGATTTCACTTACATAAAATCCACCTCGGAGCACCACCCTTAAAAAGGGAAATGACAGCCAAATTATTAAATCAGTCTCATAAAGTTACACACTTTTAATTTGGAACTATGATAAATAATGATTTTAATAACTATGATCAAAGTTACCTAAACAGTTGTCAGTAAATTTGGAGGATTTGGAGTTCTGCTGCGTAGAGGTTGGCAACATTCACCTTTGTGAATGATGAAGCTACAGCAGCTTTACAGAACTGTTTTGAATGCACAGACTGGCAGATGTTAAAAGATGCTGCTACCCAGGACATTTCTTTTTTATTCTTCATCGACCTTGAAGAATACACATCATCAGTGACATCATACATCAACAAATGTGCTGACGATGTGGTGAAATAAGGACAGTTAAATCATTCCCTAATGAGAAATCCTGGACGAATGGAGAGGTGAGAGCTCTATCTAGAGCCAAAAAAGCTGCCTTTAAGCCAGGTGACAAAGAAGCTTACAACACTGCCAGAGCAAAACTAAAAGCTGGCATTAAAGAGGCAAAGCAAAGGCATCAGCAGAGACTAGAGAGAAACCTTAACACCAACAACAGCAAAGACATGTGGCAGGCAGTCAAAAGTGTTACAGGCTACAAGAGCAGGAGCGCTCCCATTATGTGTGAGGCCACGTTACCAGACGAGCTAAACACATTTTATGCTCGCTTTGAGCTCCTCAACAGAGAGTCAGCTGTAAAGTCTACTCTGCCTCCAGAGGACTGGCCACTGTCAGTATCCACAGCGGATGTGCTGCTGAAAGTGTATATGAGTAAAGCTGCTGGGCCTGAGAAAATCTCTTGCCCAGCAGCTTTGCCATGTACTAAAAACATGTGCCAACCAGCTAGTAAATGTCATTACTGATATTTTTTACATATCACTGTCACAGGAGAGTGTTTCCACCTATTGCAAGACAGCCACCATCATCCCTGTGCCTAAAAAGTCTGCAGTGTCTGATCTAAATGACTACCACCCTGTGGCACTCACCCCCATCCTAATGAAGTGCTTTGAGAAACTGGTTCTCCAGCACATAAAGAACAACATCCCTGCCAGTCTAGACCCTCAACAGTTTGCATTCAGAACCAACAGATCCACAGAGAATGCCATCTCCACTGCTCTCCACTCAGTCTTCACTCACCTTGAGAAAAGCAACACCTACAT
>JAPZDZ010066463.1:0-25551 GCA_029783805.1 Acanthurus tennentii
CTCCAGGAAAAAAATGTTTTTTTAGACAACAAACTTCAAATTGACTGTTTTGGGACCTCTGAGACCTATGTGAACCTATCGAAAAGTGGCATAATATGGGACCTTTAAGTGTGCTTTGTACATATTGAGTAAAGTTCACTGATGGTGGTCATTTTTGTCCAAGATTCTGAGTGGGTGCAGAGTTTTTGAGGTGAAAAAGACTGAGCACCAGAGAATATTTCACCACAGAGGTGGCCTAAGTTGTGTTATGCTGCAGTATATGTAGGTAAACCAATTACAGTTGTTACAGCTGATTGCCTCTTACAATATAATAAATGTTTGTCTCATTAAAAACTATGCAGACTCCAAGGGTGCTGCACTTTCCATGCACTTGAGTTGCACCTTTTGTTTCATTATTAACTAACATTTACAAAATTGACGTATCTGACATTAGTAAATTGTCAGTATCAGTCGTAAATCACGGTTACACCGTGTTATACATCTGGCCAAGGACAAAGCGTCCCTAGTGTGTGTTTGTATAAATGAGTAAGTAAATGAATGGTGGGAGAAGTGAGAGAAAGCTCTCCATTTTTGCTTTCTGTGATGGCTTTACTTGATAGGACAGTGATGCATGTTTCAGATATCATCTCTGAGATGAGGGCCATTGTTTGTAAAATCTGCTGCCATTAGAGAAGGCCATCAGTAATGTAAAACTAAGTATCAAGTTTGGACAGGTAACCAAATAAATGCAATTAATACCATGAATCTTGGAAAAATTTTGAGTCTCTTGTTTTATCCATGAACAAGTAGAATATAGTGCAGTGTTTAAGTTGTCATCGAAGCATTCAAACATTAGCTATGTTTACATGCCCAAAATTTCTTCAATCGGATCAAAACCTTCACTGGTTGGGAATTCCAAATCAACTGTTTACATGGATGCTAAATAAAGTGATCATGACGTACACAAGCACCAAGCGTTTATTTTTAGAATAAACCATTTTAACGAAGGTTAAGTTGACTGATTTACCAGGTATAGCAGAAGAAAAGTTTTACACCTGCCTATGTTGTAAACAAACGCCACTGCACGATTACAGATTCTGCTTGTTGTGCTCCAGACATTTATCCTCTTCTCTCACATTTGTGACTTTAGTGCCTGTTTATGTACTGTGTTCACTACAAGACAGCAGGACATTTACATCGCCACATAGAGAAGACATGCGCAGTGAGGGTAATTTTAACTCAACTAGGAAGACAAGTGTGTACATGGACACCGTTGTCATAAACCACCCCTCGAGTTAGAGCCAGAGCCCTACCAGGGAGAAGGGCTCTATTGCTATTGTATGGTTTCTTTTTTAGAGCCCGAGCCCTACCGGGAAAGGGCTCTATTGTTATTCTAGCGTTTGTTTCTTCTTATTATTATAATTAGAGCCCGAACCCTACCGGGGAGAAGGGCTCTATTGTTAGAGCCCCAGCCATAAAGGGGAAGGGCTCTATAGTTATTCTAGTGTTTTTTTTAGAGCCCGAGCCCTACCAGGGAAATGGGCTTTATTACGCGCCCGAGCACCTTCACCTAAGCCCTCAAAGTTGGAGCTGCAACACAACCTTGTCTGCGTCTCCCCATTAATGTCAATGGGAAAAAAAGGGACTTAAGTCAAACTGAGGCCCCTGCAGTCTAAAGTAAAAGTCTGACTGCTTTCAAACCTATGCCGAATGAAAGAGAACGACCAACCCTACTAGAATATGAAAAGTTTGTGTAGATTTGAAAAAGTTTGTGGGATCTGTGAGGAATTTTTCGAAAAATTGTTATCCTGATTTTCTCCCCTTTCCAACTGTCCAGGTCACATGACACACTCTAAGCACCGGAACATTCGGCAAGACACACCCATTATAAAATCTGACAGAGAGCACAAAAAAGTATAACACTAAAACTGTGATAACTCAGAAACCATACAAGATAGCAAAGCATGTAAATACAAGATTTATAGATCCAAGTCTTGTGACCCATTAAAAATTTTAATTAAGTCTGTAGCTCAAAGTATGTTTGACCGGTCTTTGTTGAAACAGGTGTGGGTTTGATGGATTTCTCCATTGGATTGAATGAGGTTTTTTCTGTAACGGTGCGTTCACGCCGGACGCGAAGTGAATTTTCGGCTCGCATTACTCGCGCGAATTTGGCCGCGTATGTTGAATTTACTCGCGCGAGTAAACAACTCACGAATATTCGCCCAAAACGATAGGGAGGGGTTACCGCAATATATAAAATAAAACAATTATTCCCTCCATTTTTTTCTGTCATCAACCATGGCTGATATTACCACGATCGCGTCGCTGTACCTGCTTCACCTACTCCTCCCTCATCCTCGTCCTGCGTGTACTCTCCGGTCCTCTCTTCCCCGCCCCATGATGCCACCATTGGATGCCACCAGTCTCCCTGGGGGTGACGAAGGGGTCGAGAAAAGACAGGACTGCATAGTACTTCCACCGCTTCCCTGTCCCTGCTACCGATCATTGATTTACATGTTTATTTCTCTGTAAGCCTGCATTTAAGTCTGATCACCACACAGCTGCCAATACTCACGTTCATCAAACTTTGACCTTTTCACTAGCACATCCTCTGTTTTACAAAATAAAAGCACAAAACTCTTTCAAAATAAAGGTATTTTTTCGAAATATAACCCAAAATATCTTAAAAATTGACTAATTGTCTACACTTTAAAGCAACGGACACCTAACCCAACGGGCCAGAGTGCGAGGGCTTGACCAACGCTGCTTGCAGCTTTAATTTGGAAAGAAATTTCTTTCCAAACCGGCTGCATCAAAACAGAATCTTAGGATTGCTGCATTTACTTAAGCATTTCTTGTGATCAGGCTTTTAGGCATTGACTGCTCCCTTTTCCATAAGCTCATGGGGACTGTAGTGTTTAGTGTACCATGACTCAAAGTCACAATAAAATTAGTAATAGTAATTTAGTAATTAGAAATTTTTATGAAAAAATTAGGTTAGTTGTTTGTCTTCCACTAGACTTAGGTCAATTAACTGTAAAACTTATAATACTATAAATTTTATAGATAATGTAGTAGCTGAACTCTTTGTATAGTTTGTCAAATTAATTATTTGACATAATTTATTTCCATAAAGTCTCCATTCCTAAAATACTTCATGCAGTCTAAATTGAGCATTCATGGTGACGCAAGGCCCTCAAGCAGTTACTTAGGTGTTCAGAATGTATGCTCCTCCAAATTTGGAAAAGTTCTAAAAACAAGTTTAACAAACAAACAAGCTTTAATTTGATATATTTTTAACAAAAGGTCACCTTACGTTTTCAAGCTGATATGAATGCTGACTGATATATATAAGTTTCTGGCTGGGCTCAAAAGTGTTCGAAGCAGCACGTTAATTGAAATTCTTGTTTGCGATCAGTGATTCCACGCTTATGGTAAGAGAGGAAAGGTTGGAGCCTTACGGTTAAATCGCGACTCATGCTTTGTAACGTTGGCCTTAAATTTACAGCGTCAACGTTGGCCAACTTTATTTCTTGAAAGAATTATGAAAGGACTAATGTCTAGTGTAACGTTCACATTAACGTCAGTATGTATAGTTATAACCTCAGTTGCCTTGCTTCATTAACTGAATTTAAAACATAAAAGACTTATTAATAACTGTCAACCAATCTTTGTCATTTGTAAAAGCATTGAAATGGGGACTGTTATGGTGCTGACGAAAAAAGTACCGTGGTTAGCTAACTCGTAACCAAGTTAGCTTAGCTTACCCATATGCAATTGCAATGATTTGACGCACTAGCTAATTTGCTAACCCGCGCGCAACAACAGCAGTGGCAACAGAAATATGTTGCACGGTATTTTTGTGCAAATTGAGACCCACTTCTCACTGTGATGCGACTTACAGATCACATAATGTAACCAACACCATGGATGTGGAATTGGAGAGTCTCCGTAAACCAGACACAGCCAAAGGTTTCGGGTTTGCTAAAACTGGTATGCAGTTTGCTTCAGAAAACCAAACGGCGGAGCAAGCTAGCAAGCTTAAGCTAACACCTTTGTTTTGCTTGGCTACCTGTAATTCATTTCAGAAAGTGAAGTTAAAACATTCTATTCACACCACATAAACCATTCCAAAAGCGCTCGTTCAAATGTCAGACTACGGACTATTTCACGGGGCTTCTTACCTGGAATAAAAACGTACTCCAGCTCGGTTCCATTGCAAAACAGGCAAAAATCTACAGGAGATCTAAAAGGAATCCACAACAAAGCAGCTAAAAATGGTAGCTACAACTTCCTGTGACCCCAAGGCTTAATAAAGTCAAGTGGAAGTCGTGATTTCACGAAAAAAAAGAAAAAAACTTATTTCAAACAGTTCTAGTTACGTTACGAATCGTTACCAGTAGATGAGTGTACAAGTTTCACAAAAAAGTAGAGCTTGTCCGGTAAAAGCAATACAAAAGGCCTATTATACATAATGTAAACATGTTTTTTGAGAAAATCTGGACGAAAGTATAGTACTTCGATGATTAATTTTTTTTTATTTCAATTTTCAAGAAAAACTTTGAAGAGTAGCATACTGAATGATTAAAAACCTTAAGAACTTTCATTTTAAATCGTGCGAGAGCAAATTTTTGACAGTCTTGAAGATGGTTGAAGGTTTAAGGCTTATGTAAAAAAGGATTAAGTCGTGGTTATAATTCAGAAGATAATTTAATTTTCTTTTGTAGGGATTTGCACTGTTATGATTTGTTCAGAAGACAATACTGCTACTATTACTACTACTACTACTACTACTACTACTATTATCATTATTATTATTATTATTATTATTATTATTATTATTATTATTATTATTATTATTACTATTATGTTTAATTATAATGTTTGTACATCTGTATTTTTTTGGGAGAGCAAATGATATTGACAGAAGCGGTTCAGCACGTCTAAAATTCATCTATTTCATTGTTTTTCTTGTGCCCCTGGGATGTTAAGGTCTTTCTAACCATTTCCAGAAGTATGTTTTTGTGTGTGATTATTTAGGTGACCATTTTGAGTTGTTTGTAATGGTGACCTTACATGGAAGATAGTAACAAAGTTCTCTTTGTAACAAGTAACTGATAGCTGTGGCCTTGTAAAGTACTTAGATTTTTGGTTAAATAGAAAACCAACCACAACCACAAGTTACCTATCTCTGCCTTGATGTAATCTCCTCAGTTGTTTTTTTTTTAGGAACACCACAACTTTTTCTGAAGTGTATGGAGGACTAAAACCGCCAAAAGCATTAATAAATAAATAAATAATGACTCAATAAATCAATTAAAATGGCAAACTTCAATTTATTTATTTAATTTACCATTTAATGTCCAATTTTACATATTAATTTGTTTATTTTTAATTCATTTTTAATATTTGTGTAATTATTCATATATTTACTCATGTAATTCCCTTTTTCCTTAGCACCTTCATTTATTTCCCCAAACTTTTTTATTTATGTATTTCCCTCTCCCTGAAGCAGAACAGGCTCTAATAAGAGAGACAGGAGACCACGCCTACTTAGGAGACAGGAAGAGTAACTGTTTCTTAACACTGGCCCAGCCTACAGTGAACTATCTCTGCTTGTATATCCATATCCATATCAAGGACGAGTGCGATGTTGATATCTCATTCCATCGATTTCAAAATAACCAGGAAACCCAGTGCCAGTGGACTGTTAAGATTAGTAGAGATAATGGACCTCATTTTCAGGTATTTTACCGAGCTGGCCAAGTTAGCATACATAGTGTTAGCTTGTCCTTACAATACAGTTTAATTTGCACATTGCTTACGCAAACACATCCCTCATCTCAGATCACAGATAATAGCTGTCACCTGACATTAGCTAAATTATTTGTGCATCAATTTGAGAGATGAAAAAAAAGTAGTATTTGTTCCTAAGTTTAATTTTATTTTGTAGGGATCCAGTTGGTGTCAAAAGAGCAAGAACATCAACACCAGAAAGGGAACCATGTTGAGTATTTGCAATTATGTTTATTCATCTTGTTCATACACATAGAGTTACCAGAGACCATTGGACTAAGATCATCTAAAACAATGTTTTTGTTATGATTTTATATTCTACTGTGATGAGTAATTTTGAGAGGGAAAAAGAAGTGGATAATTTGAGTCTGCATGACTAAGAAGAGTGAGTAGTCAGTTCCGCACAGGGCACTAGCAGTGATTGCTTCATCTATAAATTTATCAGTTATTAGCTTTCTTAATTATGTTCTACTTATCTGTAAAGTGTGAGTAAAAAATGTCTGGGCTGTTCACACTTTAGTTTAAATCCAAAAATGATATCTGATAACCATCATGGTATTTATTTTATGATTATATGCTTTTTAGCTAATGTAAGTATTTTAAAACTATATGAGAAGTGTTACGCATTAAAGGGAAAACTCTAGTAGATAAGAAAATGAAATATTTTGAACACATAACTATTCATTTTCAAAATTGTTGGCATTTATTTTTTATCTGTGTTTGAATTTTTAGATGATTTCCCATGTGTTAATAAAGTATTTAAAAAGTTTCTGTCTTATTTTTACACTAACTTTGCTTGCATGTTATGATTGTTTTTTTGTTTTTTCTTGTAATCACATTTTCTTTTTTCTCTTTTCTACGACACAGTTCTTGGCAGGTTTTGGATGAACTATGTGATCATGACTATCAGTCCAAGCCCTTGTTGATGGAAGAAAAGCTGGATGCTGCAAGGGGAGAGATTGCATGGCTAGAAGAAGAAAATAATCGCCTGAGAAGTGAGCAGTTTTATCTCCAGCACTTTCAGTGTGAGCCCAAGTTAATCATGTTTTACACTGGATATTCAGATTATGACACCCTCAAAGCGGTCTTTTTAGCTCTACAGCAGAGTCTATGGTTAGATGAAGCCAAATGCAAAGGCTAAATGAGACAGAACATAATAATATATTATATAATATGAAAGCTGGGTTCCATGGATAACACCTGTGCCTCTTTAACCAGTTCTTCCTGTTCCTTTGTCTTGTCTGGCAGGATTTTTTTCTCTGTGAATCTGTGCAGTTTAATGTATCATTGGCTACAGTCAGCACTCTTAAAAAAAGCTCCCTTTTTTATGTCTGGCACACTACCAGTATGGCCAGTAGAAAGGCTGTAGATGAACTGATGCCCTAATCCCATAAGAGGACATCCTCTAAAGCACATGTGATGCTAGATTGTACAGAGATCCAAATCCAAACTGCAAGGTCAAAGGTTCTATATTCAGTTATATATTCCAATTACAAAGGTACCTCTACACTTAAGTCACTCACTGGCATAACTCCCTTTGAGTAAAGTCAGCAATCTGTACACATGCTGCATTTCAGATAAGGAAATAACCAAAAAGTCAGGCATTCTAAAACTCCTGGAACCAGGTGACAAAGTAACTGCAGATACAGGGATTTTTTTTGTCAAGATCTCCTCTCTGACATTAGTGTAAAACTTGTAATGCCAACATTCTTGGTGCCAAGTGGGCAGTTCAGTAAAGAGGACATCAGATACACACAAGATCACTCACTTGAGGATTCTCGTAGGAAGAGCAGTTAGACATATCAAAGGGACAGTAGACAGCTTGTGCTCACTTACCAACTTTCAGGGACCTCTCTTTTAATCCTGTGGCAACCTCTCTTTGTTATCAAAAGATTATTAAGCAAATTTTCGAACAATCTATATAGTTACTTATTTCAATTACTATGAGCACAAAATTAATTTTAGTGTTGTTTTTTATGAGCCTGCTCTTATTAAAAATAACACGTTGGGGTGTTCTGGGGTTTTTCTGTTGGTTTGTTTTGTATTTGCCTGGAGTGTAATACTCTGGACTTGAAAAACATTGAAACTCATTGTAACAAAACACACTTATATGTACTTTCATTGAACAAAATATTTAATGTGATGAAATGTTCTAATAATTACATGAACTCAAGACAGCTTATATGTCCGACACAATCAAACATTGCCTAACCATTTTTATTTAATTTTCAAAGTATCATTGATGAGATGCACATTTATTTCAGAACAAAGTCAAGATACTTAATGAGTATTCCTTTTTATGCAACTTTCTACCTACATTCTATGACAAATGTATTGTATTTTTACCCAGTTATATTTATTTCAACTTTAGTTAATTACCTTTAAGATCACAACTTTTCCAACTCTTTGGTAAAAACCATGCATCACCAATCCAGTGTGTTTAGATTTGAACTATGAAAGCTCAATAGACAATTTTAAACACCACAATGTAATCACAGACAGTGTGGTATACAAAATACAAACATAATACAAGAAATCAGTGCAATGCTAATAATAATACAAAAACATCATGGTAAAATACCGCACAATGAGTACATCCTATATTTTAAAGCTATCATATATAAATAATACATATCCAGTGAATGTCCTTTACATTCAAGCCATTGCCAAATGAGCTGACACAATGCTTAGTTAGTCCTTTTACATTACGACTGAGGGAAGACAACAGTAGCAGGAGTCTGATGCAGTTGTCTTCTTTGTCTTGCTTTGTCAGTGGAGTGCAACTGTTGTTGTCCCTAAGTGTCCAGGTAAAACGAATGACTTCCTTTGCGCCAACATGGAAATGTCACCAGATTTGATAATTTGATTTACTCTATATGTAAAGGCTCTTTATAAATAAAATTTGACTTGATTATGTGGAGCTGATGGGCCAATCAACATTTTGTCAACTCATTTAGCATTAGCTTAAAGTGTTTGTAAAGGCTATTCCGTGATTCCCTTAATAACATGTTATTTCTGATTGTTTATGTATATATAACTTATTTTGAAAATATGAAAACTCCATTTTATCTCTAACCTTTGAATAAATGTTTTCATCCAATTTGTCATTTTTATAAACTGGTGTAAAGTGGGCGGGGTGGGGGGGTTTGCTCCGCGTCCATTGGAGGGTCAGGACGCCCGCTCCGGCTCACGTTGACCACCTTTGGCCAGGTTGTATGGCCGCAGCCAAATGCGAGCACCGATAGGTACACATGGAGAAAAAAAGAAAAGTGCCAAAACAGCAAGGCTCAAAGCAGCAAGTGACGGCTGCACACTGCAAAATAAACAATTAACATAATTAGAATGTGGTTATACATCATTAGAAAAAAATAACAAACACTACAAATAAAAATTTCCTACCAGAGAGCAGGATCAAACGGTCACAGCGGCAAGAGGAGGAAACCCGCAGCCCAGACTCCACCAGCGATGGCTGGGAGAGAACAATATTCAATACTCCTCACCAAACCATCGGCAGCTTAATATAAAAGGCAGACAACCAGCAGCTTACCCACAGAAAGTGCACCCCGCGCACACAGGCCCCAGGCAGACAGCCCAGCTTTCGGTACACCACACTGCTAGACGGAGCGAAACTGGAGTAAGCACAGGGCCTGCAACACTGATAGATCGAGCAGAGCAGAGCATGCATACCTTTGTTGCGAAACCCGATCTGCTAACCGGCAAGACACTGCCACACACAGCTGTCAGCTCCGTAAAGGAGGAAGAAGAAGCGGAAAGGAAGGGGAAGGATCCGACCGGGTCTATTTATAGATGAACCTCACTAATTGTCTGCCACACTGCCCCTCACAGTGGGGAGTGTAGCACTATCCTGCCACAGTTGATTTCCTCCTGATATGAAAACTCATCATTGTTGGAAATCCAGCTGATGATGGTGGTGTCATCCGCGAACTTCACAATAGAGTTCTCTCCATGTCAGGGGTTGCAGTTGTGGGTGTACAGTATGACCAGGAGGGGGCTGAGCACACAGCCCTGGGGGAGCACTAGAGTGGAGGAGGAAAGACTGCTGATCCAAACTGACAGGGGTCTGTTTGTGAGGAAGTCCAGTATCCAGTTGCAGAGAGTGGTACTGATGCCCAGAGTGTTCAGTTTTCCAATCAGCTTCATGGAGGAGATTGTGTTGAAAGCTGAGCTGAAATCAACAAACAGCATTCTGATGTAGTTGTTGCTTTTCTCAAGGTGAGTGAAGACTGAGTGGGGAGCAGTGGAGATGGCATCCTCTGTGGATTTATTGGTTCTGTTTGCACTGGTGAGGGTCCAGACTGGCAGGGATGTTGTTCTTTATGTGCTGGAGGCTGGAGAACCAGTCTCTCACAGCACTTCATCAGGATGGGGGTGAGTGCCACAGGGTGGTAGTCATTTAGATAAGACGCTGCAGACTTTTTAGGCACAGGGATGATGGTGGCTGTCTTGAAGAAGGTGGGAACCCTCTTCTGTGACAGTGATATGTTAAAAATTAAAATTATACTTTGAGTGGTCCTGCTTTTGTAGCCTGTAACACTTTTGACCACCTGCCACAAGTCTTTGCTTTGCCTCCTTGATGCCAGCTTTCAGTTTTGCTCTGGCAGTGTTGTAAGCTTCTGTGTCACCTGACTTAAAGGCAGCTTTTTGGCTCTAGATAGAGCTCTCACCTCACCATTCATCCAGGCTTTCTCATTAGGGAATTATTTAACAGTCTTTATTTTTACCACATCATCAGCACATTTGCTGATGTATAATGTCACTGATGATGTGTATTCTTCAAGGTCAATATGGTTCTCCTGTGTAGCAGCATCTTTGAATTTCTGCCAATCTGTGCATTCAAAACAGTCCTGTAGAGCTGCTGTACCTTCATCTGTCCACACTTTAACTGTTTTTACAATTGGTGTGACCCTTTTTGTCAGCTGGATGTAAGTAGGCAGGAGAAGCAGGGAGATGTGGTCTGTCTGGCCAAAACGAGGACGAGGGAGAGCTCTGTAACTGCCAGGAACATTGGTGTAGACATGGTCCAGCATGTTGTTTCCTCTGGTGGAGACGTGGACTTGCTGGTGGAATCCAGGCAAAACAATTCTGAGGTCCATTTGATTAAAATCCCCAGCAACAATAATAACAGCATCTGGCTGTTTTGCCATGCAACTACTGATGACCTCATACAATACCTGTAGTGCATTTTTTGAATTTGCATCAGTTGTCACGATTCACTGTCTGTTAAGTATTTTATTTTCTCCCTCATGTTTCATGTCTCGTCTTCCTGTTTTATTTTGTGAACACTCACCCCTGTCTCTGTTCCAGGTTCCTGTCTGCCCTGCCCCCTCCTCGTCTGTGTGCACCTGATCCCTGATTGTGTCCTTCACACCTGTCCCTAATCACTCCCAATCAACCCTGCACATTTCCCCTTTGTGTCTTGTCTCGTCGCCAGTTCCTTGATGTTTCGCACTCACGTACCAGCATTCTTCACAGTCATAGTCATAGCCTGTTTGTTTTCTGAACCTTGCCTGTTAGTGACCTTGCTTTTTGTCTCACGTTTATTGGATTCATTTGCCTGGATTGATTGACTTCCTGTGTACCGACCATTGCTTGGAATAAAACCTGCTTTTGTTGTGAACTGAGTTGAGTCGAGCAGTTGTGTCCTCCAAACATTTAGCCATTTTCATTGACATCAGGTGGAATGTAAACAGCAGCAACAAACACACTAGTGAATTCTCTGAGCAGGCAATATACAAGGATACAAGGATACAAGGAAGTTTATTTGTCATTATACAAGTTGTATAATGAAATTAAAATGTGGTTCTCTCTTGATTGATTAATTGATTGTTTAAAAAGATAAATCATTGAACATGGAGGAGTGCAGATGGCGCATTATGCAGTCTCACAGCCTGAGGGAAGAAGCTGCTGTGTAGTCTGGTGGTACGGCAGCGGATACTTCTGTATCTTTTGCCTGACCATAGCAGGGTGAACAGGCTGTGGCTGGGGTGGGTGTTGTCCTTTACAATCCTTTTTGCTCTGTGGAGGCACCTCACCTCCCTGATATCACTGATACTTGGTAGATGGGTACCAATGATGTTTTGGGCTGTTTTAACCACTCTTTGCAGAGTCTTCCTGTCCTGGGCTGTGCACATCCTATGCCAGTTTGTGATGTTACCAGTCAGGATGCTTTCAATCCGTATCTCTTGTTCTTTGTGACAATGACAATAAATATTCTGATTCTGATTCTGAATTGCCCCTTTGTAAAAGTTAACTAGAACTTGGCATGGGAATTTTGCTTTCTTAAGTTTCCTTAAGAAGTACAGCCGTTTCTGAGCTTTTTTTAACCACAGAGAAATATGTGAAGTCCATGACAGGTTCTCTGTTATGTTGATTCTGAGGAACTTAAAACTGCTCACTTGCTCCAACTCAGCTCCATTGATGTAGACAGGATTGTGTGGCCAATATGGCCAACATTTCAGCAGTAAAAACTCAACATCAGGTGAACACTTTCCATCCACTCTGACTGCAACTGCGCACCAAGCATCATTGATGTACACACAGAGTCCGCCCCTTCTCGTCTTACCGGGAATTGTGCTCTGTCAGCCCGGAACAGGCTCCGCCTGTCCAGTGCTAAGGCCTCATCTGGTATGTTGCTATGGAGCCACATCTCTGTAAAGATGAGAGCACCGCAGTTTCTGGTTTCTCTTTGCTGAGTCAGCCTGAGTCTTATCTCATCCATTTTATTGTCCTGCGACCAGACTTTAAATGTAACTGACATTCATTCATATGTAATAGATAATGCACAACAGTCTTAAGTACTTTTTGTTGATTAGGACATACTTACACTTCAGTCAGGTTTTTTCAGAACAGTGTTCCTTATCTCTGATCTGAACAATATTTTCTTGACAGAATAATAACAAAACATTCAGCCACTCTTACATAAAAAAAATCTTAAAATTATCGCAATTATACAGAAAATCTAAGCATGACTAGTATGAGTGGTTTGGTCAGTGTGAATGTTGATTCAGCATAATGTTGCCTGGAGGGCAAGAACCTTATTGTAATTGTGCTTTTTGTTTCTTTCTTATTAGGGACTGAGCCCGAAAGGTATGAGCTCCTCTAGCACCGCTAAAGGAGTCCTTGCTTGGAGGGCAACCAGTACATGCTCAAAAAGGTTTGGGTTTGATCAATCTCTCAATTGGATTGAATTAAGATGTCTGCCTGCAGACATAACTGATCCTTACACAGCTGCCAGTACATACGTCCATCACACTTTGACCCGCTCACTTGGTCATACCTCAGACTTTCAAAAAAAAAAAGCCCACAACACTTTCAAAATCTCTTGCACTTAAAAAATGACCCTATAAACCTTCAAAATTGATTTTTTTGTCTACACTTTAATGCACCAGATGCTGTGACCAAAACTACCCGCCGGAGCAGAGTGCAAGGTCCCAACCAGTGCTGCTTGCAGCTGTATTTATTATCATACTTGCGTATGTTTTTTGCTGGCTTTTTCCTTCATACTCTGTACTAGAAAAAACACTCAAACATCAAAGTGTTCAGCTTTTTAAGGAGATTTATGCTGTAAGTTGAGTTTCCACCTTTCATACTTTTTGAAATAATTAGCTTTGTATAATTTCTTTTGCCATTGTTGTGTATTGCAAAATCTTCAACTCCTCTTTAAACCCAGCCCACTGTGAAACCTTTCTGCTTCCACATACTTCCACATTTTTTATATCTTTTACAGTTTTTGAAATATTACATTTTAAGTTTAATGCTTTTTCACTCCTCCTCAGATTTTATAATGGGTGTGTATTTCATGAAATGCTCTGCAGCTAGAGTGGGTGACATCATCGCTAGAGTGTACAGCAGTTTGAGAGTCTCTCAGAAATCTTTCAAACAAGTTGCTGTTTCTCCCACAAAGTTTACTCCACATGCATCATTTATGTATTAAAATATAAGAAAAAAAATGTGCTCCTCACCCATTTTGAGTTTTATAGTTGTAGGGCTTGAACTTTTTTGCGCTATGAGCCTCAGAGAGCCAAAAGTACCTTCAACTCTGTGACGAGGAGGGTGTGTTTTGGTGTGTTCAAATGCAGACACCAAGACAGAGGAGCAAGAAAACAATAAATAATTTATTGAATTCTTTTTGGGCAAAAAGGGAAAGTGGATCGGAGATGGCGTCTTGGAGTTGAGTAAGTGGGCGGTGGCAGAGTGTGTCAGAGCAAGGAGCTGAGACTCAGGAGGTGGTGTGCGGAGACACATTGCTGGACTGGAGGCTCAGGCAGGAGAGCAAAGAGGCTGGGCAGCTGTGTGGTGTAGGCACTGGAGATCTGCTCGGAGGACACAGGAAACACAAGTAAGTATCAGAACACACGAGAAACATTCATTGAAGACTGAAGAACACGAGGGCTGGAGCCAATCTACCAGGGAGTGGAAAGAGACAATCTGGCAACTTGTACACCAAAGTCCAGTGTCTTTGTACTGCTGCTGATGATAATTGAACACAGGTAGACTGCAACCAACTTCTAACCAACCTGTCAAACCACGCCCAGCCTCTGTCAACATAGTACACACAGAGCCAAAACCACCCCTGGCCCAGTCTAACAGTCAAAACACTCAGCAAAAACTCCCACACACTGTAAAACTCTCCCATTAATGGTAAGGTTATATTGGTCTCCCTCACAGTTGAGAGACATTTTATTTACTGTGATTTCTCATTCATTTTTTAACTTTATCCACACAAATTACCTATGGCTTTCTTCAGCAAGACCTGATGATGCTTGTGGTGTGCTTTTTAAAATACAACCTACTGTTTTTGAATTAGAGCCTGTTCTTCAAAGGCAACTTTTGTCATTGTACTCTCTGCTGCTCTTAATAATTCAACATTGTCAGTCACTCATATGCAAATGATTACCCACCCATTGCTTGCTCCTGATTGGTGGACTGATGTACAGCTTTGTTTGGCAGTAGAAGCCTATGCTCTTGTTGCTCACTCTGTCTCTTCCTTGTCTTCTGATACTCTTATCTCCGTATCATCCTTTCTACACCTCCTCTTCATACTCCTATATCCTCTCTTCAACATTCATAGTCTTATTATTCTACATTATTCTTTTCTGCTCACATTTCCTCTTCATCCTCGTGTCCCTCCTCATCTCCTCTTTGTCTTCTTCTTTTAGCACCTTTTACTCATCTCTCATCCATTTACTTCTTCTCTCTAACATTTTTCTGATGTATCTTCTGCTCTTCATGCGCAGTAACGCCGAGCTAGTTCACGTAGGCAGTGATGGAAACAGCAGCAAGTCAACTCTGTCCAAAGAGAGCAGGATGTTGTATCCCTCTTTTGGTTGAAGAATTGGGTAATCTGTGTCTTCCTACTGCAGCTGGGTGAGATTAGATTGCCATACACTAACAGCTGATATAATCCGAACCTGTTCAGTGAACACAAAACATTCCTGATCAGAACGGGGTACCTCCTTGCAGCAAATTAATGTCGCAGGAAAAGGCATCATGAGGAGGGGGTTTCCCGATTTATATTCCAGGTGATGTTGTAGCCACGTCTTGGGGACTCCCTGCTAGTTCTGTGGGGCTCATCAATGGTGAGCCAGGACTCTGATTCAAACTCTGATGTGACTCTGTCTCTGACTCTGACTCTGATTCATCTGGGAGGTCTCCCATCTGGGAGGTCTCCCTCCCAGATGTGATTTTGAGAGACCTGATGGTTTTGGTAGCATTTCTTTGTCTCTTTGTGTCTTATCAGGCTTGAGACTTTACATGGAGGTCTCTCTCCTTGTTCAGAGAGTTAGGTTAGGCCCAACTTTACCTTTTGCTCTCCTCTCCCTCTGCTCTCTCTTCTGTCTCTCTTTTCTCTACCTTTCAATCTTTTCCATCGAAGCTCCATAACTTCTTCATACTCCAAGCTGCAGATTCCATTTAAATATAAAAAAGTTTAGCTCCAAAAAGGCATTTATGCTTGTATTTCATTTGTTAGACTTTTCATTGTTTTTTCAAATATTCAACTATTTGCAACTTTTCTGCCTTTTCCACAGTTTGAGCTTGTTCTATTTCTTTCTCCTCTTATTACTTTTACTCATCTCTCTTCCTTTGTTTCTTCTCTCTCTTTTAATACTCTTCTTCTATTCCTTCCAGCTACAAATCCCTCTGTCAGCCCCAACCTGACCCCAAGTATGAATGAATGTAATGCATCAAAACTGGAAGCCAGGCAGGATGGAGGAGGCTGGGTGCGGGACTGCAGTGCAGTAGTGCGCTACAGACTGGCCAGTTAAGGGGAGTTGAGGTTAGGTATGGGTAGAGACATGTATCATTTACGACTCTGCTTTTGCCAACTCTTGGTAGGTGGCTGTATGCCTTGCAAATAACTCTTTGTGGCATAACGCAAACTTGCACAGAGTGACAATTATCCTTAAAAAAGCTTTAAAGTCTGGCAAAAAAATAACCCCTACCATTATGATGAAGTTCAGGAACAGCTTACTGTACAGTGAAGTTATGTCTACAGATGAAATGTGAATAAATAAAGGCACTTACATTGCTATAAGCTGATTGACTTTTAAAATAAGGGTTGTGCCTCAAGTTCTAAAGCTGGCCTCTGGTGACTTGACTAGCTGAGTTGCAAGCAACAACCTAAGCCAGCTTTAGTCTTGCAGAGATGGACCAGTCTATACCGCTGCAACTTTACCTGCAACCATTTCACTGTGTTGCAAATTTTTGGCTTAAATAAAACATGTAACATGACATCTCTGAGCATTTGATCATGTTTACCCACCAGTGCTCCTTGTATGCTGAAGGTTTGCCAGAATGCACCTGGGTCTGTGGGTCCATAGGGTTGGCCAGATTGTACTGTGACATGTGGGTTGTGTTCTGGACCCAAATGCAGACACCAAGACAGAGGAGCAGGGAATTCAAAGAATTCATGAAATTCTTTGGAGAAAATGGGGAATGGGTTGGAGATGCATTTCTTTGACCTCAGTGGGAGGGCAGAGAAAGCTCTAGAGTATGGGGAATGATAAAAAAATGAATGGAACTAGAAGTGAGTATGGATGTCCAATTCTAATTGAAAATGAAACTACAGCTGTGACAGATCAGGAGAAAGACGAGATATTGGTGAGAAAACTGGTCAAAATGTATGAATTTAATAATATAAGCAAAGAGGGGCAAAGAGGAAGAGGGGCTACAGTAGATGAAAACAGAACTATTACAACAAGAAGAGGATAACAATAATATATAAAAATATAAATAAAGGCAGAACTGAATTGTGCAATTATGAAAGCTAATATGACATCACCAGGAAAAGATCGAATGTGTTATGCTATGGTAAGTTATCTGAGCGAATCAGCTTAAAATATACTGTTTGAATTACATAAAATTTGGGAGAAGGAAAAAATTGCAACAACATTTGAAAGATGCGGTTATAGTGCCAGTATGTAAACCAGGAAAAGATTGCACAAAACCAGAGAATTATAGACCTATTGTTTTAACTTCAAATATATGTAAAATAATGGTACGAATGGTAAATGAGAAATTAACATATTATATGGAAAACAAAGGTTATATAGCAAAATATCAGCTTGGATTCAGGAGAGGGAGAAATATTTAATGGACCCTGCTATATGAAGTAGCATTAGTAAGAACAGCACAAATTAATTAGGAGTAGTAGCAGTATGCTTTGATATAGAGAAAGCTTATATGATGTGAAAAGGAGGATTATTGATTGAACTATGTAAACTGGGGGTAGAAAGTCAAATGTTTAGATGGTTTAAGAATTGTTTATTTGAGAGAATGATCCAAGTAAGAGTTAGGGAATCATTTTCAAAAAGTTTTGTTGTTGGAAATGGAATGCCTCAAGGTAGTATGGTGAGTCTTCTGTTATTTTCCATCATAATAAATGATGTGTTTCTGGGTTTGGAGGAGGGGATGAGATTTTCTCTTTTTGCAGATGATGGGGCAATTTAGAAGAGAGGGTGGAATGTGGAATTTATTGTGAAGAAACTGCAAGAAGCTCTTTATAAAAGTGAAGACTGTTCTGTTGTAAAATGGGGATTTAATTTCTCAGTTGACAAAACAAAGACAATGTTATTCGCAAGAAAAAGAATAGGAAGTAATTTAAAATTAAAATTATACAACCAAGAATTTGAGAGAGTGAAACAGTTTAAATTTTTAGGATTGTGGTTTGATGAAAGAATAACTGATAAATGTAAAAAGTTTTAAATGTAATATGATGTCTTGGGGTTATTGGGGGCTTAGAGAACAGCATTGAAAAACAATTTACACAGGATTAATTAGATCAATCTTATATTACAGATGTGCAGTGTTTGGATCTGCAGTGAGAACAACTTTAAAAAATTAGATAGTGTTCAATATTGGGTTAAAGAGTACGTTCAGGTGCTTTAAGAACTACTCCAACATCAGCATTGCAAGTGGAGATGGGGGGATTGCCATTGGAGCTGAGGAGACAGCTTTCTTTAAATTATTGGGTTAACTTAAAAAGGACATAATAGAGGTAATCCAACACAAGTGTTGTAGCTGAGAACCGTGGCTAACTACTACAACCCCCCCTGTAAGGCCCGCAATGATGAGGATTACTGTTTGGAGAGTAAATACTCATTTTAATGTAAAACAGAGGTAGCATTAGGTGATTTGCAGAACATGGATCAATAGACTTAGCTAAGCAATATGACAATAAAAACACTGGGACGTCAGGTGCTATATATAAAATGAATACAAAAGTAAAACACAACATACTCCTTGCAATTAAAACACCTGATTCATAAAAAATAAAACCATGCAAATAAGAGTCTTTGTCACAATGCCCAGCCTCTGTCTCCCCGTAATAAAACCACTGCTACAAGATAAGAGGTGCTTTGGCTCAGGTTTACAGGTCTAAAACATAAAATCAGTAAAACCAAATAAAACAATAAACATTAAAAAACATAAAATTTAAAAAATAAAAGACATTACCCCAATTGTTTGTGACCAACCTCTTAAAAAAATATTAAAATTAAACGCAGCTGGTCCTGATTGCCTACTCACCCGGTCACACAAGAGACACTGGAAAACTGCCAGTAAAGAAAAAAGAGAAAATAGAAAGTCAAAGTTTTGGTTGGATAATAGGAAAAATGCAACAGAACCAGAGATAACAGAAATTAACATTAGTCCAATAGCAACAATTTCGGAGCTTCTTCCATTGTTACTTCCTCAAGCCCATTATAGATTTAACACTGCTTAACAGAAAAAATAAAGATAAGAAAAATATTTTTTCTGCAACAAGTAATAAATGCATATATAGAACATAAGTATTACAGTTGTGTACAGATTTACATAGACGCTTCAAAGAACTTAGCTAATCAAGTGGGCACTTCATCTACAGTGCCAGAACTAAATATTTAAGTATGTTTAGGACGTGGTGATGGGGTATCTGTGTATACCGGTACGATGATGGCAGTATTGTTAGCAGTGCAGTGGGCTGAGGAGGTGAGACCTCTGAGAATAGCGATATACTCAGATTCCAGTTCCTCATCCGTTTAAATCACAGTCACTCAGACAGCAGACCAGGCATTTTAATAGAGATACAACAAACGCTATATAGAACACAGATGATTGGGCTACATATTACACTTTTATGGATACCAGCACATATAGGAGTCAAAGGGAATTAAATGGGCAAAGAAAGCTAAAAATAAGAATAGTGTTGATATTACAGTGCCATACAGTGAAACAGAAACGAAATCCATAATCAAACATAAACTGAGAAAGGTGGCAAAAACAGTGGAATGAAGAGAGAACAGGAAGATGGTTTCATAAAATTCAAAAGAAAATTGGTGTCACAAGAAATACATGTAGATCCCATGGAGAGGAAAGACTAATTTCAAGGTTACATTTTGGGCATACAGTATCGAACAGTACACTATATAAAATAGGAAAACATAATACAGGTGATTTTTGTGAAGAGGAGAAAACTTTAGAACATGTTATGATGTATTGTTCAAGATATGAAGTTGAAAGAAAAGGAATGGTATTGAGTCTAAAAGAAATGTAGTAGTATAATTTATGTGATATTTTACAGAAAAGCTTTAGGGATCATTTTTTAATTTTGTTTCGGTACCTAATGAGAACAAATTTGATAAAGAAAATATAAAGTGTGTTTTTTGTTATTTAATTTGTTGGCGTCGGCAATGCAGCAAAAAATCATTGGTGTGGACACACAGACCCAGGTTACTCAAGTCCTAAGAGAGGACTTTGAGTGTCTTTATTTTTTTATTCTTAGTTATTTTGGATGTCAATTTGTGTTCTTTCTATTAATGCCAGCGGTATTAGAAATCAATTAAAGAGAAAGTGTTTATTTATATATTGCCAGAATAAAGGAGCAGATTTTTACTTTATCCAAGAAACTCATGCTTCAGAATCAGACGTGTCATTTTGGAGGAGTCAGTGGGGGATAAATGTGTGGTTTTCCTTTGGTAGCAACAGGTCAGCAGGGGTCGCTATATTACAGGGAAAATTTAAAGGTAACATTATCGATCACTTTTCCGATACAAATGGTAGATGGATAATCCTTCTTGTAGATGTTGACCATTCTCAGTTTATTATTAAAAATATATGTGCCTCCAACAGTAAACAAAATAATGCAGTTATATTTTCAACAATAGAAAACAAAATTAACCAGCTGTTACTAACATTCCCTGCAGCCAAAGTTATGGGGAGGAGACTTCAATACAGTGACGGATGAAAACTTGAACAGATGGCCTCCTAAGGACAGAGTAATGAATGAATTAGGGAATATTTGTGGCAGGATGGGTCTTATTGACATCTGGAGGCACAGAAATCCAAACCAAAAGATACATACCTGGAGTAATAAGGACAGATCTCAACAATCTCGAATAGATTTCTGGTTGATCTCCTCAGACATAGATGATAAGATGGAGTCAGTGCTAATAGAACCTGCAGTCTTTACAGATCATCAGGCTGTCACAATTAAGATCAATATGGCAGCAATTAGATACAACTCTAATAGAGATTACTGGATATTGAATAAAACATTACAAAATAAGCAATTCAAAAATGAAGCCCAAAAAAATAATTGAAAATACTGGAGGCAAGAAAATTCACTAAATAGTTTTGGGAAATATTGGGAATTAATGAAATACAACATTAGCAAGATAGCTATTCCATTTGGAAAAAATTGCTAAAGCAAGTAGAGAAAGAGAACATCAGATAATTACAAAAATAATATGACTATCAGAGAAATCAAGCCTGTCTGGAGTAGTACTAGAAGAACTGTCAGCTATACAACTTGAATTGGACAAAATGTATAAGGAAAAGGCCAGAGGAGCCTTTGTCAGGTCTCGAAGGAAATGGCTCAAACAAGGGGAGAAGTGCACGAAATACTTTTTTAATTTGGAAAAAAGGAACTTTGAGTTATCTTCTCTCTGTAAACTTCAAATTAATAACCATGTATGTGAAGATGAAAAATATATTTCCCAGTATGTAGCTGATTTCTACCAGAAATTATATGCTGCTGACATTGAAAATGAAGGTAGCATGGATTTATTTCTTCAAGATATTGAGAAGGACATTAAAGGCATTGATGACGGCTTTAAAGCTGTGTGTGACCTGAGGGTTAGCTTAACAGAGGTACAAAAATGTATTGGCTCTCTAAAAGATAACAAATCTCCTGGTAATGATGGGTTAATATGTGAATTTTATACAGAATTTAGTGAGATATAAGCCCCATTTTTAGTTGCTGTTTTTGAAGAAGCCAACTCTTCGTCAAGGTCTTATTAAATTGATTCCTAGACCAAAAAAAAGATAAATTGAGTATTGAAAATTGGAGACCAATTAGGCCGTTAAATGCAAAGATATTTGCCATGGTCTTTGCTAAAAGATTAAAGTCTGGACTGGATGATATTATTGACGAAGAACAATCTGGTTTTATGCCTGGAAGAAATATATGTAATAATGTACGATTAATATTAGACATGATTGATTATAGTGAATATATATTGGATGATAGTTTTATTTTATTTGTTGATTTTTACAAAGCATTTGACACCATTAGTCACCCATTTATGTTTAAAACTATGAAGTGTTTTTGATTCGGAAGTCACTTAATGAAGGCTGTAAATGGCCTCACTAGGAACTGGCTAGCTATCCAAACAGCTAAACAAATGACGAAGAAACTTCACAGACTGGGTTTCCATGGAGTTTAGTCATCAATTTTCTTTGTGAAACTGCAACAATACATAAAAAAAAGACAGAGTACACATCAGTTACTGTACTAAAATAACAATGCCAGGCTACAGCTAGCACATTAACATGTGTTTGGCAAGGAGGTGGAACCGCTAGCATAGCAATTAGCATCACAATTAGCATATGAAATAACATGCGGTTGAACACACTTAAAAGAGTACCAAAAACGTCTTCACTGCCAAATGTGTAACTAACAGCTTATGTAGAGGCTGTATGATTGGTGTTTTACCCAAATACTTACAGACTATGCTTTAACAAGCACCAAAAGAGGATAAAACCAGGAGAGTGGACCTGCTGCGTTTAGCTGAGAGACTGATATGAACAACTTCCTGAGTTCTTCTTCTACTGTTTTAAATATGATTAACCAAAAACGACCACTAGGTGGCGACGTTTACATAAGGAAAAGCCTTTTTCAAAAACAGAAACTTTACACAGAATAAACATAACAAAGGCGGTTAAAACACTGTATAGTGGATGTAACAGCTCTGTTAAGCTAGCCCACCATACTACTCCTAGATTTGACATCTGTAGGGGAATAAGACAAGGATGCCCCCTGAGTCCTTTCTTGTTCCTCCTTGTAACTCAAATTATGGCTGTGCTTATTAAAAAAGGTTTATTTCAAGGCATAACAGCCTTAAATAGAGAATTTAAACTAGCCCAACTGGTTGATGATACCACAGTTTTTTTGTCTAATAGGTATGAGGTGATCAAAGCAGTTAACTGTATTTAGGAATTCTCTGCTGTGTCAGGTTTGAAAATTAATTTGAACAAATCTGTGTTATTACCACTGAAGGAATGTGATCAATCTGACGTGAATGGTATCCCTGTAAAGAATACGGTTACATATTTAGGTGTTGTCATTGATAAAAATAAAAAACTTTGCAATAACTTAAACTTTGACCCTATAGTGAAACAAATAACAAAAAAGTTCAATATATGGTAGGATCTCTCAATGGTAGAGTTTTACTCTCTAAAGCGGAGGGGACATCTCAAGCTGTATATGTATCCTTATCACTTGAAATGCCTGCTGCAATATACAAAAAAATAGATAAAACTTTATTCAATTTTATTTGGAGGAACAGCCCATTATTTAAGAAAAGATATTTTATGTAACATAAGAAGGGATGGGGGGTCTTGAGGTATGAAGTTTTGAAACATTAAATAATACTTTCAAAGTAAAATGGTTAACTAATTTGATATATAAAAAAAGACAATATCTGTAATACTTTTCCTAAACATATTTTAACTCAATTGGTGGTCTTAAATTTCTGTTAAAGTGTGATTATAAGATTGAAAAATTACCTGTTAAATTAGCAAATTTTCATAAACAAGTGCTGCTGGCCTGGAAAATGGTGCACAAGCACAATTTCTCGCCAACTAGGTATTACATCTGGAATAACAAGAATATTCAATATAAAAAAAAATCACTGTATTGTAAAAAATGGGTTGAAAATGGTATTGTATTAGTTAAACAACTTGTGAATGCCAAGGGACAGTTACTAATGTATGGTGAATTCCTAGCTAAGTTCAGGTTGCCAGTTACCCCATGACGCCATACCGAGGAGTGTACTGCAGCTGATTAGAGGATCAACAATCGAGGTCTCTGTGACAGATCCACTCAGTAGCGGTTTGCTTCTCAGAGTTAATGACATTACTAAGAATAAATGCTTGAATAAATTCATCAGGAGCCTCATGCTTACTGGAACTGTGCCCTTAGCAAAATTCTTTTGGACCTTGTTGTATGGGGATATTGATTGGAGGAAAATTTGGATAGTTCGGGATAACTTTTGCTTGACTAATAAAGTTTAAGAGGTCTCTTTTAAAATAATGCACAAAATATATCCATCAAAGAAAACCTTAGAGAGATTTAAGATTGATATTGAATATTCTTGTGTTTTCTGTGGAACAGAGGAAGAAACAATTTGCCATCTGTTTTACCACTGTGTGAATACCAAAATATCCTGGAGGGATGTTCAAAATTACATTAATAGGAAAACTGGACAAGCAATCCACTTAAAAGAAAAAGACATTTTTATTTGCTTTGAAGAAAATGAGAGAGAAAAAGACTTTATTTTTATTATTATTCTCCAAACCCAGCTTTGAACATTTTCTGCATGAACTGAGGCAATATTGCACTACTATTAAAGGCTCTCAAGAGCAAGAAGGCTCTGAAAACTGATTCTGTTTTTGACAAGTATCATAAAGATTGAGGACTGTACTTTATATATTGAATATCCTTGGTATTTTCTTTTCTTTTTTTTAACTTTTGTATCGTATTCTGTTTTTTTTGTTTCTTTGCTGTTCTTTTAGTGCAAATTGTCAATAAAGTTTTTTTTAAAAAAGTTTGCTCCTTGCAAAAAATGCGTGCTGAAGAAGAAGAAGAAGAAGAAGAAGAAGAAGAAGAAGAAGAAGAAGTAGTAGAAGTAGAAGTCGTCGTCTTCACGGTGATCCAGTCGTCGACAACTAAAGCAAATGGCAGGCAGCAGGCTCGAGAGATTTGGAACAGTATTCACTCGGTAAAAGAGCGGCATTTTACGTTACTGCTTATAAGCGTTTGATGCCGGTGTGCCACATCGACTCGCGATCAACTCGCAATTAACTGCTGACTTTCAAGGATGTGTCGTGGGTGCGGCTTGAGGATCGCTTTTATGCAAAAGCCTTATGTACCTTATTTTTTGCGAATAATGGGTATTGATTCCAAACCTTTTGAAAAGAGAACTATCCTACACATGAGTCAGGGTCCCCCAACCCACAAAGTAGCGCGAAGCGAGAATGATATGGAATAACAATTTGCAATGTGTCAGTATTGATGTCTCTTTTAGACACTGCAAACGTAAATCAATCGTCCATGTGCTCATGTTGTCGGTTACACATTTGCGAAGTGATCGCTCTCATGTGTTAGCACTTACATGCAACCTTTAAGCGAAACTGTCTTAAGTGTTGAATGTTTTGCTTAGGTCGCACTGGTTGCCAAGGATCAGTGCACTCCGCACTGTTAAACTTAAAGCACGTTTTGCACTCTGTGTAGTCGTTTACAAAATTATCTAGTTTTACAAATTTGTCATGTTAGATCGACTCATAGTTGATTTCGTCCAATCTGTTAGAAAAAGTGTTTTGGGTGTCTTTCCCCCCCCCCAGCTCCCTAGCCTTGGCAGTATAATAATGTTGAGATAATGTCAATGCTGTCATTGTTAGGGCACAATGACACTTCTGCGACTGAAGGAAAAAAAAAGAAAAAGAAAGGTTTTTATTTAAAATTGGCGGATTTTGAAAAATAGTCCTTTGTCGAGGGATGGCCATGCATCGTACCATGTACTGCATGTACAGCTCTCAATCTGTTCAATTCAATTCAGTTTTATTTATATAGCGTCAAATCACAGCCAAGTTGTCTCAAGACTCTTTACATATGGAGCAGGTCTAGACCACACTCTAGAAATACATTTATATTTTAGATTTATAGGAACCCAACAATTGAAAGCAATTCCCACATGAGCAAGCACTTGGCGACAG